>JAQFYB010002140.1:0-26680 GCA_034694085.1 Pogonognathellus longicornis | reverse complement strand
AAACTAACATTACCCACGCTTTTTATATGTGTAAATGGCACTCACACAACAGTTCGCAGCTCTTGAGGTGGTAGCTCTACCTATAGTGAGTGGTCTATATGAAAAGCTCACTGTGTGGCAGAAAGATATAGTGGCTACTTCCAGAATAAGAAGAACGCGACTTCTTCCACCATATTTCCGATATTCCAAGGGGAGAACCATACCTCTCGAAATCTCTACTATCGGTGCTACTGTGTGAAATAACCTAAGAAGGAAAACCGTGTGATACTTTCCCTATCCAAAACAGGGTTTCGGTTTGTCTGAACGAAAATTAAATGACTCATGAACCTTAAAACTTACATGACAATTTATGACAAATTTTTTGTAAAGATAACTTTCTCTCTGAGAAATGATTTTTGAGAAATTGAGATTTTGGACAGTTTACATCAGTGTGGCAAAGGAAATTAGTTATGGAGGTTTAAAAGGATTGATTCTGGAAAATGAATCAAAACCTTGATAAAAAGTAGGTTCTTAACCTATGTACTTGAAGTTTAATACAAGGAGACATAAAAGTAGTGGTGGGTTTGTAGGTAACTGGCAGGAGCTCTAGTGCTGGTTGACTATCATTCTTTGAAATTGACACCACATTTACTTATGTGTATAAAAGTTACTCAGGACAGAGCCACACATATTAACTACGGAGAACGACTCCCCAAATTACCTCTTGATTCAGGTCGTGGCAACTTGCCACTGATCACCGTTTATACGATTTTATCAACCAGAGCTTTCCCAATGATCTAATGAAGATCACAACACACTCTCCCATTTCCTCGTCGGGTCTTAAAATCTTCAGTACCTACCATTTACTTGGAATAAACCCATTATGCTATACCTATTATATTATGTGTTTTGTCGTGGCTAGTACATACCTACTGTGATCAGAGTAATAGTATGCCTTCAAAATTTTCATTGTGTGCAAACATGGATTGGCTTTTACTACTCGAGAACAGTCAACCTGTGGTAACTGGCAATAACCATGCAATATATTATTCTCAGCATTAATCTTACTGTAATTATCAGAGAATCTATAATCATATCTGTGATGCAAAGGAGCATTCACTATATGATGTATATTTATGGCAAGAAGTTTTTTTTTCGCAACTGAAATATTATATTATTCTTAAGCCGCAGACCTAACTTATATTACAAACTGAGCTTCCTAGTTAGTTTGTGAGACTATGCTAGTTATCTGATGCGTAACTAAATATAAAATGATTGTACTGTGTAGGTAGAGGTACCTATTTTTGTCTTAAGATTAAATAATAAATATACAAATAGAAGCATTATTAAATTGACACAGTAGTGGTCAAAATGAGTTTATACTTAGTTTCAAGTTGAGATATTCAAATTCGCAAAGGGCTAAGGCTAAATCCCTGCTACAAGGTCCATCTAATATTAACTGGGGTATTAGATAACCTATGGGTTGGACATACAAAGGCCAAAATGGGGGAGAACTAATTACATTCTTCCGCTTTACATTTGGAATGACTCATCATTACCACATTCATAAGGATAGGATTGAATCCCCTGTCGCCCAATTGGCCACTCGTCCAGCATATTGTAAAAGAATAAACTAGTGTGAAAAATACCGATGTTTATTTATGGCATAATACCTATGTATTTTCTTTTTACAGATCTGAGTTTTATATTTTTACTCAATTTTTTACTTTACTAGTTTTCTCTTACTTGTACTTGTAAATACAGTAGACACCATTTTTGCTAAGTATTAATACGATTATATTTTTTCAGTATGTCCATAATTTATTAGTAAATATAATTTATTAGGTTAATTGTGTTGTTTTTGTATTAGCGTATTGCGTATGTATTTATATTGAGCTAACAAAATGTAGTTTTAAATTAATTCAGTATTTCATTAAGCATAATATAATTGATAACGTGAGATTTGGAAGCTAGAAATGCGTAAATGGAGACTGAGAGTAGTAAACTACTTAAAGATGATCTAAAGATAAAGAGATATGTTTTGGGTCTCTACAAGTCAAGAAGGTTCTCAGTTGACAGAGTATAGTATTTATGAAATGGCACTATCAGACAACGGCTGTCTTGTATTTCGTTAAGTTCATATTAGACTTTGGGTGCTTTCTTTGAATGAGTAGAGTTTTGTTATCTTTGCCCTGGCATGCCCTCACAATCACATTAACAAAGCCCTTTTGACTGCCCTGCTTGGCACTAATATGTGTTGTATAACAAGTTCCGCTTCTGCTCCCAGTTGTTGTTTTGCGTATCTCTGTCTGTATAATGGTGCTTTGCACTGCTAAGCATTGTGCACACAGAATTGGACAGAAGAATAGAATATCAAGAGCAAAAAGATTTTTCTCAGAAATAAGACCACCATACCATTCCAGTAACACAGAACACACTACTACTTTACAACAACGTATTATACTTACTCCTATATGTGAGATTTAATAGAGAGCGATTCATTTTCCAAAGTACCTAACATATACACAGACTACACACTATACTCTACTCGAATGCAGTGAACATATAATGTAATGGAGTTGGAGATGGAGCGTTACAAGTGTTTAGTTAGACTTGACTACAAGTGAAATAGCCTTGACTTGTGTGTATGTGTATGTGTAGAAACTATAATATTAGAATGTTGTATATTAGTAAAGAAGGAAAAAGACGAGGCGTTAGGAGTCTGGGGAAAAGGAGATAAGCGCAAGTTAACTGCAACGTCTTATTAAATATATGACTGCCTTGTATACTTGTGCTCTTACTATTACACTTTCTCCGACTTTGTCTCTGGACATGCATTGCATTGGTAGTAGTTAGGACACACACACACACATACACGCGAGTTAGTAAAAATGAGACAACACACATTCACTTCACTAGTAGTGTATGTAGAAAAGTGGGATGGTGGTGGTAAGGAATCAG
The DNA here is from genome assembly GCA_034694085.1 of Pogonognathellus longicornis. Classification (NCBI taxonomy): domain Eukaryota; kingdom Metazoa; phylum Arthropoda; class Collembola; order Entomobryomorpha; family Tomoceridae; genus Pogonognathellus; species Pogonognathellus longicornis. The sequence continues at coordinate 23,740 of JAQFYB010002140.1, read as the reverse complement.
AAGCGTTGTAGTTTAATGCTTGTGCTGCTTGTAATGGAATAAAACGTTAACAGCAAACAAAAGGAAATTTAGTATAGCACTAGTAGTTTAGTACAAGTTCCATTTCATTCGTTACTCCAGTCAGACATTGTTCTACAGTAGGACTACGTACACACTTTTTATCCAGTTAGTAAGTTCAATAGATGCGAAAAAGAAAGACTTTGGTTTTACTTGAGTCTTTCCTTCATTTCTGTTAGTTAGTAGCAATGGTATAGTAATAGTATTATGGTATACTTCGTAGGAAGAAGAAAAGTGATAGTGATAGTTGGTGGGATGGTAGTGACTGTAGTGTAGTAGTAGTAAGTTTTCCGGGCAGAAAAAATGTTTGGAGAAGAATAGTACAGTGTGCGAAATGGGACTGGAGTCAAGAGTGATGCGTTGGTTTAAGTAGGGAATAGTGTGTAAATTCACTGGTCACGGGCCCCTTAAGCAACTTAATGAGTTAAAAAATATATGTGAGCTTTGAGTGTGACTGAAGAGAATTCTGCTATCTGTAATCTCTACTTTACTTAAGAATTGTGTTCCTTTGCTTCATTGTAGTCTTTGGACGTAGAGCCAGAGAGAAAGTAGAGTGAGAGAGTAGTGTGTGTCTGTAAGTTCGCATTCATTCTAGTGCAGAATATATAGTAGTACGTAGAAACACTAGATCTATCTATATACAAAAGACGACATACAGACAAATACACTTCCTGTGTGTATACGTATATCTTCTGTGGATAATAGTCAATTACTGTACTGCTGTGTGTGTAGCATGCTTTTACAACTCTGCTATGTTATACGATACGACTATTGTTTAGCATTACCATTAACCCTCTTTCTTGTTTCACTTTCTACACACGAACGTCTAGTTTGTCTTTTGCTAATGGGCTTCTTGCCTCTTCTTGTCTCTTGGACTTGGCCTGTTAGTTACTTTCCTTACGTACGTCCATCCGTACGTAAATATAACGTACATGCGGAAATACACCCATGTACAGTATTTGTACGGAACTAGCTTTATAGTTTTGTGTACAGCGTGTATAGCATAGTACTGCGTTTTCCAAGTTTTCTTGTTGTTGTGTGCAATATTACATTTTAGCTTGGATTGGTTTGACTTGACATGACTGCCCCGAGTATATTGAGGCAAGGCAAGGGTTGAGCTTTGAGCACCAGAACCAGAACATGGATGGAGCAAGAAAAACAGCAAGCCTTGAGCACTCAAGTACAGAAGGAGAAGAGTGAAGAGCGTGCAAAGCAAGGAAATTCGGAACTGCTGGAGAATATGTCTGTTTTTAGCTGCAATCCAAGTACTACACTGTACTCTTCCTTGTTGTATGTATACTCCTACAACTATTAGTAGTGGGAGTACAGTACAGTTTCCACTGGATGTATGCAATTACCTACTTACTGCATACAAAGCACTATATACGCAGCAGAGATACTTGACTTTGACTGTTGGAAAGGTGGAAGTAGTTGGTGCTAACAGGCTGGAATATGTACATACAAATATCTGCTGTTAAGTGAAGTTCAGTTCGAAGCATATCTAATAAAGACTGACGACTCGCTACAGATATGGTGTATGAGTGAGGAATTGAAGGGAAAACGAATGAAGGGAAAATTATGTTGGAATGACTAGCTCTTCTCTTCGCCATCAACCTCCAGAACAATGTAAAGAAAGCGAAACAGATGCAATAAGGCAGATATAAAGGGAACTATTCCATACACTCAAGATGAGCTCTTAGCTTTCATGTTATCGGCGAAATTGCGGAAGGACTTTAATTAATTGGAGACATATTTTACTGAAACTACCTTAGTTTTTATTACACTAGATTTCTCAGCTCTCTCTCTCCGAGAGCAACGTTAGACAATTCCACTCTGCAAGTGTGTATATCTGTCGTATTCATATAATATAAGAAATCTAATGAAAGGGTAGTTTCCTTCGTTTTGTCTACTTACTACACTTACACTGACTTTCCTTCGTTACATTACTCACTCCTCCCCATTATAACTGTTAGTGTGAGTGGAAAACTTGCTTTAACTTATGTACTAGTGTACCTACCATACCAACTATCGCACTACATACAATGTACGTGTACCACGTACCCATATATTTATACATGTTCGTTAGCAATAGCTAGTAGTACATAGTATACCTATAGAATACTTAGTAAACCTTGTACAACCACTAGAACAGCATCCCAAACTACCAACCCTTTGCTTTACCGCCAACAGATAGCAAAGTTATAGATATTAAATAATATGACGTATACTTAGCGTAAAAATTACCCACTACGACCAACGCCACTGAAATAGCTTATACATTTCTAGAGTGCTGAATGCTTTCGGAGAAATTTTCGAAAGAAGGATCATATCATAATAATGCTAGGTGATATTATTATTGCCTATGTGTATAGTTTGACTGACACAGAACAAACCCCTTTTAATAAGAATTACACCACAGTGCTTATACATCAGTAAATGTAAAGGCAGTGTCTATGCTAGTACTTACTATCTGTACTTACTCCACAGTATTACTATACAAAGCAATACGCCAAAGAACGAACGAACGCCTACTTAGCGTTCCCTAGTTAAGTGGACGAGCAATGTGTTGGTTGGTACTAAGAACACGGGGAACTATGTTACACTTAAGACTGAATGTTCGTATATATTACAACAGGGCTAGTAAGCAGACCTTGTAGGGATAGTCTCATTTTATAAGGGAAATTTAACATGAGGACAAGGATGAAACTGTGAAATGACTCTCATGAATTCGACGGCAGTGGCAGTTTATGATGAGTCGAGATGAGCTTAGTTTAGTTTATGTTATGTATAGCTGTGGATATTGTAAGACATCATCGGGGCTCTAGGAACATCTATGTCTATCTATCTACCAATTCCAGGCAGAGGCTTCTGTAATATGAGAAGGCAATCCAACTAATAACTGGGCCTGCTTCTTCTATACTACAAATACTGACACTACTCATAGTGTTAGGCTGTATACACATATATCATAATTTGTCTTTCCAGTTTTCAACGTTTTTATTACTTCTTGGGTGTATGAATAGTGAATTATATTTTTTTGAAAAAGTTCCATATTTTTAAGTAAAAGTGAAGAAATTCTTTTGATGTAAAAAGTAATAAAATATTGTCTCATTCATTCAGCATTTAAGGTGGCATGTTTTTATCAGGGTTTTATCTCAGTAAAAGATTGCTCATTCATGGTATGGTAGAAATTGAATATCTCGTCGTGTGCTGGAACTTGGAGTCTGTTTTCTAATTCATCGTTTCTACGTACAAGCGCCTGGCTGAGTCAAGTTATTACCTAATACCTAGCACATTTTTTAAGTGTTGACTAAGAATTCTTTAGGAATGAATGAATATCTTACTGTGAGAGCAATCAATGGAAATGTAATGAAAACTTGCCTCAACTTGCAAAAACTCATATCGTAACCAACTACTAGCCGATTCATTTTTTCGGTAGTGTTTCCAACGTTTTACTTACCTGTGTGTTCATATACATACTGTAGCAGAGCTCTGAACTCTGCAGTATGTACCGATGCTACAACTAAAGTGTAATATATTGCTAGATTCCTTTACTAGCTACTACATACAAGCAAACGGTAGTCTAGCAGTTTGAGATTGAGAGTATACGAAATGAAAAGTAAAGAAAGTAAAGAGAAAAGCTGACCGTGCTAGCACTACTTTATGAAATAGCAAACTAAGTAGAAAACGTCGAGAAAGCCAAAGAAATCTAGTGAAATGTAAGGTCTAGTAAAAAAACATTTAGAAATTTATTTCCCTTGCTCGCTTTTCCTCTCACTCACTACAAATACCAACCAAGCAATTACAATACTGTATGAAAGAAAGTAAACTAGCAGTGCAGAGCAACTGAAAAATTTCATTCATTTTTGTCCCAACTTAGAAAAGATGAATAGATAACGGCCTTTGATTCTATTACGTACTTTATAGCTTTACATTCAACTAGAGCTCGAATTTCCTTTTAACTACCTACTCCTTCTACTAATACTTTAGCTATGTACTCAATTCTGTGTGTAGACGAACCTAAGCTACATTTCACATCCACAGACTCTAAACTCTATAGCTCAGTCACCTAACTATTCATAACGCATAAATACATCCTAGTTTTATTAAACTACTCTAGTCTAGTACATACACTATGTAGCACACAGATGCCCTAACAAGTATTAGCATAACACCATACTTCGACTGCACTAGTACTAGTAGGACAACTCTCCCGGTATACTTACACTGTTGGACTGAACTCTCCCAAAAATAGTTGGTGTGGTTATAGTTAACGTGGTAGCCCAGGTAGCTACCTACTTCGTTTGTAGCTGTTTTAACTCTTCCACTCACCTTTACTTTTGAAACTTTCGTCTCTCCCTACTTCTTCTTCTTCTTCTCCAACGGGCTGAATATGTTTCTTACATACTACCAGCTCCTTACATTAGTAGCTTTTGAGTGCCCACACGTTCTAATGGTGTATTACTAAAGTCGTAGAGCCAGGAGCCAAGTCACTTACATCAAACTCTTGTTTGGCTTGCTCCTACTCCTATACTAATACTAGTAGTAGTCATAGTGTAGTAGTGGTAGTAGTACCTACACTGTATTCTGGTATAAGGAAACTAGGTGCACGTCAAGCCAGTCAAAAACACGGAAATTACACGTCGGGGATCAATATTATTTGCCTTCCTTTAGTTTAGCCTACTGACTTGAATGTAATGAGAGTTATGTGCATGGTACTGACTGTGCCGCTTATAAATACTCTTAGTATACATACTAGTGTGTATAGCTACACTGCTATGTGTATGTGCATACTACTTCTAGAGATTCTCCTCTCCACCTTTAAAATAACTTGGTCATGCACCTACTTATCTGTATACATGCACTAGGCAGTTACGGACAGACCCACCTTGCTCTCCTTTTTCGGCTACAGCCTCTATTAGTACACTCGGCTAGCAAAACTGTTCACTGACGGAGGTAGGACATCTTATTGGTGGTCTTTTGCAGAAACTAATGTTCTTTACAAGTAGGCCATCAACTATTACATACTGGTATATGAGTAATAATATTAGTATATTATGCTATAATGCATGTACTAGTATGTTGTAGGGAGTTGAGACTTGAGTTGAGAGCAATGGTGTGGAGTCTCGTATTGTATGATTTCACATTTATCTTTAATATGTCTTTTCTCTTAGCTTTACAGAACACAGTGGTGCTAGTGTCTTGAGAGAAATATACACAATAAGAATATATCTGTGTGAATACAAACCACGAAGCAAGCTAACAACTCTCTTTCTCCTTTTAAACATTGCAGAATGCATTTTCTAGACTTCCTTCCAGTTCATTTCATTTCACCATCATACACAAGAACATAACAACTCTGCATTTTCCTTCAGTTTGCCTCATTTTATCGATTGTACATACATGCATTCTATTGAACTTTTCCACTTCATCATTTGTCTTTCTAAATACCATCTTTGTCTGTATGTTCTGTACACTTAATTGCATTAATACTGCATTAACCAACTGGGAACCAAATGCATTTTCTTAAGACAATGGTATGCATTCAACCGTTTCATTGAATTATATTTCTGACTGTGTAGTCTCTTTTTGGTAGAATTGCAAAGCTGGAAAACCTTGACTGTATGCAGAGACGTGCTGGGCTGCTCTTATCAGTGGCTTAGTTAGTCTCGGAGCAAAGAGCTACGTGTATTATGTATAGGAAATGAACTAACTACTATGTAATGATATAAATACCGCAAAATTCTGCACACTAGTACTAACTATATATATTAGGCCAAAAATAGAGAAATTGATTATGGGACTTCGTTATAAAGTTTAAGCCGGAGGATCATCTGAGCAAGTCTTGTTGTAGCATTAGTCTGTCCCAGTTAAATCTCATCTCTCTTTCAAATACAAAGCTCTCATATAAACCAGCACTTTGAAACACACAATAGTACAACTGTATGTATGAAGAAACTCGATTACAATGGAGAGTACTACAATACAATAAAACGAGCATACGCATTCACAGAAGCACATTCAGCTCTTTGTTGCATTGCCATGTAAAGAATTATTATTGTCATTCCTCGAGGTCATAGAGAAAGCACTGGTTTACTTTTGTTTGCGTTGTAGCACAAAGTTTCGTTCTGCTGGCCAGAGCACTCACAAAAGACAGCTCAAATGTGATGTACGTTGATATAATATGTATGTATTTATCTGCATAAGTTCAGAGAATTAGTGACTATCTCTGACTGTGTGTGTTGTGTGTGCACTTATTTCAACGTAATGGACTACAGTAGGCAGATAATGATATTCGGGATGGTACACAATTAGGTTGTAAGTAAATATTTACAGTATCAACTAAGCAAACTTGATATGTACACATACTACACATAAATTATAGTCAAGCGGGTAAAAACTAGATACTCACTGTGTATTAGTGTGTATACACATTCAATCATTTCTCAATAAGATATAGAAACAGACACAGACATAATAATACTGTCACTCTCACTAGTACCTATGTCTGTATTATAAATGCAGTGTGTGTTTATAGGCTGCTGGAGTAGAAAACAATAAAATATTAAAGAATTACCTATGTGAATGTAAGATGTGTCTGTGTGTACTTAGTTAGTGTACCAACAAAATAAATAAATTATATATAGTACACATTTGCCTTGTGTTTGTTGACTAACTGACTAATTAATTAACTTCAATATACAGTATAGTAGTAGCGAGTTCAAAAAATGTCGTTGTACTTCCGGCAAAGTTAATATTGTAATTTATTTAGTAAATTGACCAAGCGTATCATTTCATGTCATGAGGTAAACCTTAGGTCTTCCAAGCAGCGAAGCATCAAAATAAAGTATAATTTTATATACGTAATATGTAGCTGGTATCGTAAGGTTATTAATGTAAATACTAACGAATTTATGTATTATTATTTATTGCAGAGATCTCGCATCCTGTGGAGGGAGTGGTGGGAAGGAAAGTTGAGATGAATTGCGAAATCACACCAAGTCGAAGAGATGACTCGGTTTACATGGTGCTTTGGTTCAGGGGAGAAGAGAGTATTCCAATCTACAGGTAATAAATTTCCCTAGCACCTAATCCTATTACTAGGGCTAAATGATTTCTCTTGTGTGTGAATTGCATCGCTGAATGAATATCGAGTCGAGCGGAATGAAATACACTAAAATGGAGCATCAGCTCTACTTTGTAATGTGTTTGTAATGTAAAGACTATAGAAGTGCATATCCCTTTTGTGATAGAACTATAGTACTATTAGTATTTTTAATATGTAATACCAAGTGATAAAATCATTCCTATATACCTACCACCTACTACTTATGTAGGTATACGTATATCTACAAGCTCTTCCAGACTGAATGTAAGAAACCATCTCGCAGTGATTTTTAAAGCATCACTTTTACTAGCACTGACACATACACTCAGCTACTAATGGTGAGTAACACCATGCCAAGCTCTGGCTTGGTCTTTAGGCACTGAGACGAAGTAAAACACAGTCAACAGAAAGGAATTGAAATAGGAAAGTATAATGTCATGTCGAGGTTCATCAGGAGAATTGTCAGTCACTCTTGATAAATTCCCCTGAATACCAAGTCATTCTCAAAAGCATTATCATCCAACTCAATAAAAACCTCTTTCTCGATCCAATTCGTCGACTAAAGACTCTCGTCACTGACGATTCCAAATAAGTGTTCTCCCATCTACGAAGTGTGCAAAGTGGAAATATAGGTCGTGACTCTTGGGTATGCACACTAATTTCTGGTGGTATATAGTGGGATACTCAGATTTGAAACAAAATGGTCGCATAATATGCGTTTGCATTTTAAAGATATTCTGTGAAATATTCCTTTACCTGCTGATCAGCTTACTGAACTGATGACCGAAAACATCATTCTTTGTGGATACATTAAAAAATATGAGTGCTTTCAGTTTTCAAAAACATTCTGCTAGTTTACCCGAAAAGAAAAACAAAATTGATAATAAAAAATAGTTTGTCTTAAATCATTGTTAAAAAGAATTGTTAAATTTTTGACATTTTCTAATCAATTTAATATTATAGATTTTAACAAATTCCGCATATTAGTATAAAGGCTAATTTTCGTTTCTTGTCATAAAAATACACAACACAATTGCATAAGGATGTTGTAGAGAATACAGACTGTATTAAACTTTTTGCTCGATGTAATTGTAGCTTTACTGATACTCTGATAACAATTAGCATCATGAGGAAGTACATTGTATTATTTTTTCAAAAGCATAATACTTTACATCTATAGTAAATATATTGGAGTTTTCAAAGATGAGTTAAATATAGAGTGGTGAAAAGGAAGTATAAATCTTAGATGTAAGTGTGCGGAGTAAATACAGATTCGAGTAGTGTAAGTTTGGAATGGTAGAGTAAATATAGTGATACGTTTGTTTTGTTGATTCGGTATGTGGTTGAATGAAATGGTATAATATAGTTTGGATTAGATCACTTCACTTTCCGCCTTGGATCTTTTGGAGCAGACAACACAACAAGCCCAACAGTAGTGGTGTAGTAATGAAGGTTATCTATATGTACATAAGTAACCTGATTGTAGAAACATTTGAATTTGCAACTCGACTATTTGTATTCTTTTTCCTGAGGTGGCTACGTTTTTATTTACTACGAACGAAGAGCTTTGTTTTATATACTTCAGGTTCATTGACGACCTTCACGGAAAACACGGCAACGTTCTTTCACTCCTTTCCACTTCATATTTTCGGCTTTCTCTTTCTTTCTTCACTTCAAGTACACAGCAACCGCGCACGGCAAAATGTATTGTGCGCTGCCAGCATTCAGGATTGATATACGCTCTGTTTTCATTCTATGACACAATAGCTTATGTTTGAGTTATATTTATGCTCTTCTTTTACTTCACCTTGACTTGAGTGGACTCTAGACAGTGAAAAGGAGATCCTCTCACACTCTCCTATTTGTGTGAACAAGTGCACTCACGTAGACATATCTTTCTCTACACGGGATTTTTCCCCATTTGCAAATGTAAAATTTGTCCTTTCATCAGCAAAATATATAGTGTAGAATTTTTTGTACATATTTATATATAACAAAAAATGTAGTTTAAAAACTTACAGGTAAAATACCAAGGTAGGTTCCTACTGAAACTTAATAATACTAGGTACCTATGTAGAAAGAGAAGTTATATAGAAATATAAAATCCGAGCTAGAATTTATCTGACAGATTTCATCAAGAAATGCGGAAGAGGTAGGGAAAGGAGTATAAAATATTACACATGGCAATAGAAAGGCATTTGGGTCGATAGCCATATTTTCTTATTTCTTGAGGAAGTGGCTGTTTCTGTTGTTATCCCCTTCTTTCTACCTTTTTAGTTGCACTTCCCTTCTTTTCACCGCGCATTCCTTCCAGCTCCCATAACTTATAGCTTGTGTAGCATCTTATGAAAGTCTGCAGATTTCCTTTATATCAGAGGAAATTTTTTCTGCTGGGAGAATTGATGGTCAACGTCATTGGCACCTCCAACACAGTTACATTATACATTCCTCACTATTTACAGACAAACATAAGGTGCGTTTCTTTCATTCACACATTCAGACTGAGACGCACAGCCACTCAACTACTTTTTCACTCCTCCTTGTTCATTTCAGTGAGTTGGGTTAAATTCAAGTTCTTTTGCTTGTCAAGGCTCTTGAGCCAGTTCATTCATTTCATTTCACTTTCTGAATTCTCGTCAAGACTGTATGAACAATCTACATAGCATGCTATACATATACCATGCACATTACTACATATATCCAATCCACACCACACAGAAGAACAGAACCCTTAAACTTGAAGATGTTGGAAACCCATGGCAAATCCAAGAAAACTGTGGCTACAGGCAAACCCAAGTTTCCATCTGTACTTCTACTACACTGTACTCCTTAGTTCTGCATTATATGAGGAAAACATGCATTTTATTTAGAACAGTGTATTCAACGCTACTTTGTAGTGGTCTCACTCTGCCTTGTCTGTTTCCTTTCTGTATCTGTGTATCCAGCTATGCTTCAGGCTTTGCAAATAATACAAAGCATTGTCGGAAGTCTTATAGGGACATGGATTGGTTGGCTGCATCCCTTAATGCGTCTACTTATGAGATAATGGATAGCTCTTCTCTGTGTTCTCGTCTGTTTTCGTATGTAGGGCTCCTCTGTCTGTGCTGTGTACCATAACCTAAGTATATTGTGGTGTTAGTCTCAACGAGTCTCCAGTAATGTAATGTAACGCAACGAAGAACTCGTCTGCCGAGCAACTCTTGTCTGGTCTTGTGTGCACGAATAAACTCGACACTACATCACCTACGCATACAAATTCTTTAGTAGCAACACTACCGCTACTACTACACAACCCACCTCTATATTTACTTATACAAGTACCTCTACCACTACATACAACCTACACAACACTACATAACAGTATAATAATATCATGTATGTATGAAAGCAAGGAGTATCTAGAATATGTTGTAGAATTGTATGCTGCGGCTGTTGTGTGTATTAAATCGCTCTGGTATACATACAACACGCTATACATGTATACAGAACATGTCTCAGTCTATTTACTCGTTGTTGACTATAAATAACTTGCCTTAATATATAAATTCGCCAACAAGGGCGAAAGCGAAATCATGAGCACAACACGCCACACTACGTACACGTCGGAAATATACACGAAAGTGATATAGGCAGCTATATTTGATAAACTTATTGGCAAACGTAAAAAACAAAATTTGAGGATGTACATTTCTTGCTTTACTCCATGTTACAGGAGTCGCCTTGTTTACGGAGAAAGCAAAACCAAACGATGTGAACCATGAAGTCAAGACCACGAGCAAAGTAGAATATTACAGAAGCTGGGCTGACTAAAGCTTTCATCGAAATTGGCTGACAAAGACTAGATATATTCATGTTACTTGGCTACTACTGGCAACAAATAGGCTTTTCGGCCGTCGGAACGTACAAATAAGCTGGTGGACTACCTAATGTACAATGGATAGTTACTTAACTATGAATTCTGAATACAGAACCGTTGTTGCAAGGAAAAATCTTTCATTGCGTGCCTTGTAGGTAGAAATCATTTGGGATGGAAATGCTTGGCGAATCCGCTTCTGATCACAGCTGGTTGGCTCAGCAGCTCTAAACTGCCTACGTGTTCCGTCACATTGTACTCTTCTCAGTATAACTGTTTGTAGATACATACTACTTACTTACATCCAGAAACTAACAACGTAGGTATTTTCTTTTCATGTGTGTATATCTTTTATGTGGAGAAGGAGAATGTAATTATTGTTGATATGCAGCTAGGCATATGAAAATACCCGGCTACCACTATTCTATTCTGTGTACATACATCCCTTGTCTGCCTCTCCTTTGTAAGTCTGGCTCTGTCATTTAACGTAATTGGAATCTGTTACGTAACTAAAAAAACCTGCAAAAACTCTCTCAACTTTTACATAATATTATTTGCTGTTAGCAAAATTTTCCTCCAGCAAATTACGTCATGTACGTACAACGAAAACTTATTGATACACCTCTTCTCAGAATGTAACCCGAATATTTAGTGAACATGCTACACGAGGAAAGTATAAAGTTTTCTTAATATTTCGTTACACTAAAGGTAACTCACTTAAAACCAGACTAGGCTAATTAGGTAACTTTTGAGTTTACTTTATGCATATGCAACAGAGAGACACTTTTTTCGCAACTATATCTTTTGGCAAATTGTATTATTATTACAATTTTTAATGCTTGTTATTACTACGAGTGTATATATAAAGTGTAAATTTTATTAGACAAAGTCAAAAGGAGAAGGAACATAATATACAACGTATATAGCAGCGAAAACGCATTGTATTCAGCTGGAGGAGGATAAACCGGTAGGTTTTTAGGTTTAGTGTTACGTATAGTGTGGTAGGTTGGTAGTACATAGTAGAGTTTGTGAAAGTAAGATGATAATATTACGTTACGACTATGAGTTCCCACACCACTACATTGGTTTATGAATTAGTGATGAAAATGAGTTCATGGGAGTTGAAGTAGGTATCTTTAACTCCTTGGGAAGTTTCGTGCTAATTTAATTTATTGCTGGCCATGGCCATGTAATTACCATGTTCGTAGACCTTCCTTTGCACATAAATTTGCGGCTGTGTGCTAATGCTCGAGTTCAGAGTGCTATATAGTCATGTATCGTAAATATATGAGAGAAAGAATTGTGAGACATAGCACAGTGTGTACCTACTGAGCTGTTCTTTCATATAAAAAGCATACTACTGGTACAGAACACAATGCAAACTAAAGAAAAGAACTGTACAAAACACACGAGAGTCGATTGTGCTATTATATGTACACACTACACACTAGCTACTATTATTGCAAGCTACTACATGTAAAATCTCAACTCAAATAAAACCCACACAAGAGAAAAGTCCTGTGTGAATGGGAACGGAGCAAATTTTCAGTCATTCTACTACTATTATTATGTGTACGAGTAATGTATACTACATAGTGTATTATTATAACGTTAGAGTAGGTACCTACCGTACATAACCTGCCTATTACGTTCACCCAAAAATTTCAAGTGCTTTTGCTTTGACTTTTTCCCAGTGTTATGTGAGTTGAGAATGTGTCCATATTCCACACATATTATGTGTAGTATGTGTGCAATATAAAATGCGAAAATGTGAGTTCAATGGGAAATCAACCAGGGCGTGGTTTGCTTACTTTATTACCTACGTGATATGCTGTCCAAAGAGTTATGCTTTACCTCAATTGAGAGCTACTAATAAGTTCTCTGTAAAACTTCTACATTGTATGCCATACGTTCTGCCATATTATTCTTTTGCTTTATGTGCAAAATATATTAATGTTCGTATACACATTCTATTGGTTATTACATAAGTACCTACTACATAATATTGCCTATTGTAAATGGAGATAGCCACAATTATAACGACATGAAACGTAGAGCATGCAATCATATACACTTTCTATGACATTACTATTATTAAACCTTCTATTTCTACTGTATGTGTACACTCTACATATGTCCTAGTATATACAACCCAGCCTGTCATTTCCTTTGAATTCACTACTGCGAACTTTCAGATTGGTTTGACTTTTGCTTCATTCATCTATTGAGTTCATACGAACTAGCACTTGCTGTGATGCTATATGCACCATACAAAAATATTGACTAACGTCTTAATTTTTGTACCTTGTGCCAGTGGATATTGTCCTTATCCTTCCTTACTAGTACTTTCTTCTCATAGGATATAGATTTGTTTATTTTGATGTTTCCAGCTGCAAAGTAAGTAGAACGGACATTAATGCATTTAGTAACTACAGGATTGGTAGCACATTCATGAGTGAAATCCGGTTCTGTATTATTATTGTATCAGTGAGGTGTATTATGAATAATTAGACGTGAAGTGACAATCTGTGTAAACATGCTCTACAGCAAGGAAATGTAACGGTAGTAGGTCCTTGTAAGAAATTGCTTTTGGGGAAAACGGAGACAGTTCTTAAAACCTTTTATAAAGAATCTTTCTCTCATTTCCTCTTTAGTATATACTTCTATACACTCCCATTTCGAGTTTTATTGAATTTCTATCCGCATTCATCAAGTTTAATTAAAGAGATGTAATCTTTTCAAACTGGTTTCTCTTTGTCTGGTTTTGTGCTGGTAGATTGTAAATGAAATTAATCTTTAATCAAAGAACTCTTGTGTTTTACTTATAAGAGGGGAATTTCGCAGTTCACTTTAAAGGATCTTATTGTACTAGTTGTAATACATATTATGCGGTACGTACCAAATTGTAATCAAGTGTTTTGCTTTAATGTTATTTGATAAAGAATCATGAAACCCAAGCGATCATTCTTGGCGCAGATATGTGGACAGGATTTTTTCGTTAATGTTTTGAAGTAATCAACAGAAATTGATTAACATAGGTAGATCTGTCAATTATTTTGTACATAAAAAGACAGGAAGTATATGGGAATTGATTATAATTACATCTAATTTTTTGTGTTGTGTACGATATTTATTTTGGAGGCAATGTTGATATAATGGTGGATAATGGCATTGGACGTGCACGTGCTGGAGATAAAATCACTTCATTAATAGTTAAACTACCAGTCTTATTGGGCTCTGCCAGGAAATACACACATGATGAAATTTGGTTTGCAACATGAAGTGTATAGACAGAAGGAGTTGGTTGGCAGTGGAAGTGGAAGGATGAGAAAAGTGTACGTTGCAGATAGTGTGCTGTTGCGTATTATTATTGTGTGGATTCGTTTCTGGTTCTGTGGAAATACAATCTTGTATGTGAGATGGTTTCTTATTTTCTGTTATGTTGGTACGAAATCGAAAGGAAAGTTCTTGTTCGTTGGTTTTAGCGTGTCTCTCAATTCCAAGCGAAAGTCAACGCAAAGTAATCTTGGCTGTCGTAACTTGTTAAGCGAGTCAGTCTGAAGATATCAGTTATCTACGTTTCTCTTTCCATTTCACTCATAGCACAGTGTATAGATACAAGTTCTACAAGCATACAGCTGTGTGTGTACACAGTGGTGTCGAGTGTCTAACTGTGTGGTATGTGTGTCATAAGAAAGAAGAGCTTGGAACATACTAGTGTCTATATTATGAGTCGGTCATTCTGCAGACTACAGAGATAGTCGGGAGTACCACCTAAGCATTTACAGAGATACAAGCTCGTCTTTTATATTGAATTTCATAGTTTGGACGTGCGGGGCAAGCCATTTAATGCAGCAAAACATTGGTCGGCGGAAAATCCATTTGGGAAACGAGCACATTTCCGGACTGTATCCGAGCCCGCAAGATTAGTTGTAGAAGATGCGAAAACATCAGACCAGGGAATATATCGTTGCCGCGTTGATTTTCGCAACTCGCCTAGTCGGGAAACTCGACTCAACCTCACCATTGTCGGTCAGTCTTTTTCACACACACGTTTTTATCTATTTTTGCTCTTCTGCTAGATATACAATATACATTGCTTACTTAGTTCAACTCATCTAGTTTTTCTGTGGTGTGAATACTGGTGGTAATTCGTAAGTGGCTACCAGTATGCCCGTCTCACTCTGTCTGTGTGCACTCAACAACTTTTCTTACTTAAGTAGTAATAGCAGTAGTTTAGTAGTAGTGCTTGTAATATGGCTGTACTTGTGTTTGTATGTACGTTTGAATGTATATATAGATGTGTATAGCCTACACTTAATGTTAGTTACACATATAGGCAAATACATGTGTATAAATATGTGTCCTTTTTCTTTTGAACCTTCCATCTGTTCGTGCTTAGTATGTGTCAAATACGTGTGGCCCAATATAGAGAATAAACCCATGTATGGATATCTATACACGAGCAACCTTGTGCTTTCTCTATACCAAAATATTCTTTTAAGTTTACACACGCTGCAGGATTCTTTGGCTTTCCTTTGCTGTTTTTGTTACTGAGCACTTTTCTTTTACATAGGACTGCCAATACAGAAAGCCTTGACTTGACTCGTCAGCTCTTTAATAAGAATTATTACCCATCAAACTGTTGCCCTTATTGTGCAACACTATTAGTTGGAAACCTAAAGTGCCCAGTAATTTTAGACATTACACCAGAGACCTTTGCAAATAAAGAACACTTCCTGGAACCACAAGTGGGGGATAAAATGGAAAAGATATTTTCCCGAGATTCCATCAACCTATACATAATATTTTGTAGAACTTCACTAATACCTGTGCGCTGTGTATATATACAGAATATTATACCTACCTGTACCTATGCAATCTAGCTGTTTATTTTTATGTAGCCACCATCTAGTACTACTGATACTTGAGTGACGAAAACAAAGTTTTGAAATAAACATATTAAATCATTTATATATTTGATAGATTACTAATAAATGTCATATGAGCTTTTGTAAAAAGTAAAAATAAAAGTAAAAATTGTGTAAACAGCAAAACAGCTTTATCTAATAAGATGAATTTATTGGGTAACTATACCATTCATTAATGAACACTAATACTGCTGTAATGACAAGTATCGATTAATGCGCTATCGCTTATTTAATAGTCCAGGACTCTTGATATATAATTCTATACTTACATACAGATACAAGTTATTTTTTAAATATTATAAAGTATACTAACAAAAAATTCTTGTTCTCTGCCAAACTCATAGAACGATTTGTTTAATAAATGATTGGTATTTCATTTTTCTCCAATAATATATGCATGTATCACTTTATGAACTAAAGACCCATGAGCAAACAAGACCTTCCCTACCCTTCCCTATACCGTACTCACAAAGTAAAATAAAAACAAGATTATGTAGTCATTACAAAATCAATATTTTACAAGCAGTTACTACGAAAGACAGTTGAATTCCTTGTGCGATAGGTAGGTATGCAGAATAAGTGCACACGTACGGAACACTCACAATTTTGCAAATGAAGAAAAAAAGAAAGAAATACCTAAGCAAGTCGATTTAGCAAGTTGGCAAAATAAAAGCGCACTCTCAGCCCCCCCATTCTGTGTGCACGATTCTGAAGGATATTATTGTTATGGGAGAGGTATATCTACATGGATGTATATATCATATCATAGAATGTCCAATAAGACGACATAAAGTTTTTCATGTCTTCACTTCTTTGCTAGTAGTTTAATGATATGCATTCAAATGTAACCTATTATGTGCAAGATAGCTATTGCTTTGTATGCAGAAGATGTAGCAAACAAAATCCTCTGCTTATCTTCATACAATAACATAGAAAAGCAGTGAGTGTGTAGATATATAAAAGCCAATTTGAATTCGCATCTCATTCATTCTTTTTGTCTCTTGCTTTTACAAAGAGCCATTTATTTTTCATTGAAAAATGTGATTCTGTATTGCCTGCAATGTACTACATACTAATGCTTCCGGAACAATGAGTCCCGAAATGGAGAATGACTATAGAATACGTTTTTCATTAGTAAAATGAGAAGAAACGAAAGGAAACTCTTTAGCAAAAGCTTAGGCAATGGAAGAATGGATTAGTTGGTAGCTGAGCTTTCGGAAATAATGGAAAACACTTAGGTTTATTACATTGCTCTTATACTTTTTTGTCATTCTTGTTTAGCCGATCTTACAATCAAAGTTACAGTTTCAAATCTCATTTTCATTCATTGCACATGAGACTCCTTTCTCCTAAAAGGTGAATCATACTCTTTTATTCGATGCACTTTTTGTTCCTTACACGGAACAAATTCAAAAAATATCAAATTCTATAGTGTGAATTGATGGCAATTGGAATACGATGTAGTATTTGTATTGTTATGCAAACCCAGTTTCCATATCTGCTAATTGCACTTGTTTACGGAAAATGAACAGGATCAATAAAGGCTATACTTTCAGCTAGATTTTGTATTCAGTATTGGAATTTTAACCATAAGACCAAACAATAATTTGCAGCAACTTAAATTTATACTAAAATTTTCTTTACATTTATTACAGGTTGACAATAATCAAATTAGTCCAGTCCAGGTCATGCGAGAAATAATTTAACTGTTTATAAACGAGTTGTGTTTTTTTAATATTTTGGTTCAATGCTTGCTTCAATCTCTGTATTCGCAAACAGTGAAATTAGATAAGTAGAATTCAAAAAGTAGATGTTTTGCATTAGTCTTTGTATTTACAAATCAAGAAATATATAATACAGTAGGCATATGATATACAACCTATACCTAATGCTACATTTTGATTTGCAGTGCCTCCCCAAATCCCACAAATATACGTATCTAAAGGACTGGGGTTTCGGAGAGAAGTTGGTCCTTACAGAGAAGGGAACACGTTGGAACTGGACTGCATCGTGCGCGACGGTAAAGGATTCTCTTTTTTAAGCAATTATTTTACATTAGTCTACACATTAAGATAGAAGATCACCAACGGTTCAACCTTCAATTAATTTGCACCATGATCAGCTCTACGCAAAAATTATTAAAGGGTGTGTTGTGGTATGTATTGTTCGTCTAGACTAAAGTATTTTTTAATCTAGCTCAAAGTGCTAAATTGATGACCTGATCTGCAACTAAAACCTTTTATCCCTACACTCTTCATTTTTGTACCTAATAAATTCCCAACTTTCTCATATTCTTTAGGCAAAACTTTTCGGCGAAGTAAAATTAGCTGTAAAACTTACTTTGAACATAAGTTCAACTTAGTATGTGTAACTTAGAGTCTGTAAATATGTGCAGTATGTTTGCAAATCCAATCTACCTACATTGTTTTACTATTATCTAGTTGAAGCATGTAACCGCAAAGACGGTCTTGCAAGGGTGGATTACAGTCCCACCCTTTTTAAGAGCTGGATTTTCATTTTGGAAAGTAGGTACGGCGAGTAAAACAATGGGCTTCAAAGTTCTTGTGTAATAAGTAAGAGTGAACAAGCAATAGGGTTAGACTTGAGACGCCCAAAATTTTCTTTACGTTAATAGCAACTGAAATCGTAGAGCATGTAGTTATTGTATCGCATACATGGACAAAAGTTTGCATTTCCCCTTCTATCGATTGTAAGCACCTATGTATTACCGTGATACTTTCCTCGTACGGTTAAAATTTTCTGTGTAAAATATGTTTTATACGGCACATCTTATTATAGCTCACGAAACCACAATTTGAACAACAGTGAAAGAACAAGAGGATTGGCGACATATACTTAAGTACCCATACACAACACAGGAAAGAGTAGCACTTAGTAGTAAGTGGTTGGTTGTTGTTACAAGTGATAAATCTTGCCCTATGGGGTTAAATACTCTTCCGAATTTTCACATTTGATTTACTACATTTTGTCTTATTATCCGTACATTTTGAAAAAAACTGCAATGCATTTCTTACTAATAAATCATCCCATGAGACGGAACAACTTGCTTCGGTGCGGTCTCATAATTTCTTATGGGCTGACAAGACACCTAAATATATATCTTACAAGTTCTACTGTTTACTGCTCAGAAAAGATACAAAGCAGCAAAAGATGCTTTGTCATGCCGCTTCAACTAAGGGTTTCGTCGTTCATGATTGGTTGTGGTTGAATTTTTAATGGAGAAAATGGATAAAACAAAATTCTCAACAGTGCGTGCAAAATTTATATCTATGATAGTATTAAGCAGTTTCCAGTACCTACTGAAACCAAACATGGACATTTATAAAAATGAAATTCTGATATGGATAATAATATTGTTTGCAAATTCTTGTAAATTACATTACTATACCTTTGCTGTTCATAAATATTTGAACTCTGTTGGATAAACCAAAACCTTACATAGGAAACTTGTATAAATAGTTTCTAACGGGAACCTCACAACTTACTATTGGATTATAATGCGAGGGTCTCATAAATGGCCGTTAGTGATGACACCGTAATGCAATACCTGCACAAACCACTAAGCCAGTCACAGTCATTCGACTAGAATAAATATACAACTATCAATTCCATCCAGCGCAGCTCACAAAATTCTCCAGTAATATGGTTCACATACTTATTGGTGACAATTCTCATATAAAATTGGTATACTATACATCACAGCAGATACCATGCGGTGAAAGTCTCATCATTCTGTTGACTTTCTTTAATCTTGGTATTTTATGGACGAAATAATAAAGTGCAGTCGTAAATCATCACGCATAAGGTTATGCAAATTATATATTCTTCATTTTACGATTATATTCACACACTAAATTGAAAGCTCTTAAAAATAATGAAAAAGTTCAAAAGCTACTGGGCTAAATTTAACTCAGGAATGATTAGCAATTCTGGCATTCACAGTAGTATGTGTTACTCATTTAATAATACATACAAACATCACTTCATAATAAGCAGGTATAGGTAGGTGCATGCCCATTCAGTTTGGCTTAAATGAAAATTCAACTTTAAAACTCAATCATAGAAGAAGAAAAAACAACAATAAATTGCACCATTTATCGTATTGAAAACAATATTTATATTGATGTAATACTCGGCTTAAAATATTTCTGTGATGGGTTCAATTATAAATGTGAATTGGACTCACTTATTACACGAACATACTACATGCGTTCCACACACCCACATAAACATTATAATTTCCTCGGGTTGAATTTGAATCCTGACTGCTGCGTACTTTCCCTAGCTTTAGCTCAATACACTTACACAGAAAAGGTGTAGAAGGAAATGAAATATGCCTCGCTGTATTTTCTGTCGTTCATTCACACATACCTAGTAATGTGTACTTAATCTATATTACCTCTGTGTTTAAACAACTTAGTTTGGAGGCGCTTTCACTTGCTTTGCAATTCGAATGAAAGCGCAAGGCGTAATGAGTTAAATTTCGTGGATAATTAACGTACTAAGCCATAACTTCCCCTCCCTCACCAAAGTGTTCCAAAGATTGGATCAGATGATGCGGTTCACGCGTCGACTACAATTCCAATACTCACATTCTCACCTAAACATGGCTACTACCAACTGAGCTTATTCACACGATACAGAGTTTAGTTTACATACCTAACTACATAAATTGAGTTGGATGATACCTGAGGCATGTATGTATGTAAATTATGTATGTATGTACTTGTAAATATGTAAATTAACAGACTCCTAGACCGCCTAGA
Organism: Pogonognathellus longicornis; assembly: GCA_034694085.1. Classification (NCBI taxonomy): domain Eukaryota; kingdom Metazoa; phylum Arthropoda; class Collembola; order Entomobryomorpha; family Tomoceridae; genus Pogonognathellus; species Pogonognathellus longicornis. Next base: position 3,004 of record JAQFYB010002140.1, on the reverse strand, counting down.
CACATACATTACATACCCAAATGTCAAGCCCCTCTTCTACTTTAAAAATGATGTTAGGCCAAATTATTCACTTCAAGAAACTGTGACATATTTTATGTATAAGTGTCCTTGATGACTATATTTACCTAGTTTTCCTTCTAAAATTAAAGCATAACGGGAATTTCCACGTACCTAGTAGGTAAGCTTAATTCTTTGAACAAACACAGACAGTCTGCATATGTACCTACATGTATATGTCAAAATTGCCCTAAATAATAACTGTGGGAGACACATACCTTCAAAACAGTTTACGTATGATATCTATATATCATATGAGGTTGTTGGACACATAGAATTGGACATTTATGAAAGACTGATGCCTAAATTGCAACAAGTCTGCGTTAGCAATCAAAATCCCTGCTGGAAGTGGTCCTAACAAATTAAAGGATTCCGTTATAAAGCTCTGTAATTTCAGGAGACTAAAATGTAATGAATCTTATCTGTGTCTATACCATTATATGAGAAAATATAATCACACATGCTTAAATTCAATTGAAAATGTTCCTTGTGGCAAAATTCATAGTGCCTCTATCAGAAACTAACCACTGTGCATGAGTAAATGAAATTTTAACTGGGGCACACAATTTGCAGGTAAAATCCTATTACCTGTAAACCTGTATGTTTATTAATTTGTTTAGTCATTATAATATTATAGTAGTCTTGTCTTCATCAGTCGGTTCTATAATAGTTCAGATTTCCAGTGTATACATTGCTCAAAATGAATTTACAAACTAATACGCTCATCGAATTTCAATTTCCCATATTTGACAAACCTATTTCAACACGTTACATAATATTACATGATAGAATGTTGTATGATTTATTCGAGTTGCTAAGCTCACGAGAGTGCTGGCAATTAGCGTTGAAATATTTACGAATGAGATGACATGAATTAGGTAAGTAATGTGAAGATCCTTTCAATAAGTTATGTTGTCGGTTGATGTTGGCGTCAAGGCGGGTGACGCGTATGAGTTGCTGGTTGTGAAGTGTATTCCTAATAATGTCAATGTCCGTGAATTTCATATTGGTGGGTTGTTGAATGGTTGGAGACCTTGGAGATCATCAATTCAACTGAAGCATAAAATGTGATTTGATATTGCAGGCATTCCAATTCCATCGGTTTACTGGTACCTGAACGACGAGTTGTATGATACTTCATACCATGTTGAAAAGGACGATGTGGTAAATCACATTCAAGTGCCAAATATCCAAAGGAGTCACCACGGAGCCATGTTGACCTGCAATGCATCTAATACTATTCTTATTCCTCCAGCATCAAAGACTGTTATCATTGAACTGAACTGTAAGTCCAAGCAATTTATTCTTCCATAACATTCTCAACCCTTTCGCCAATGCTACGCTTATGTTTTATAATTGCTTAGGTATGCTTTGACCAGCGCCGTATCCATTTGGGGGAGGGTAAGATTAAAATGAGGTACAAGCAAGGGATTTGCGGTGGGTAGCGCAAAAAATTTAACCAAGACGAGCCTAATAAAATCCGAAAAATTTTGCAACAAAATAATTTCCTTTCGAGGATTTTTTTTGGGGAATTGCCTGTATGCTCCCTGCATACAGCTTTGCATGTAAATGTTCTAAGTATATATATTCGTGTATGCATGTCATTTGTTTTTAAGCGCAATACTAAATCCGAACTTATTGGTGGTACACAAATCAGGAACGAAGTCAACTAACAGTGCTTATGTACTGAAATCGAATGATGTATGTAGGTACTGATTTTGCAGTACAATAAAATTCTTCTACATTTAGGAGGGCAAGACTTACACCAGTACACCCGTGTTTGCCAGTTTTGTAGTTTTGTGTTTTATGAACATGGTACAGTTTTTTCGAGTCTCATAAATTATTAATTAGTAAAAGCTCACGTCAACATTTAAAACTAATTACAAACGCTCACTCGAAACACAATCAATTATTTACAAGTTCTTCCTTCCTATGCATCTTTGAAGTAAGTTCTTGGGGAGTGATGACTCCTGTTTCTGAGCCTAAATTCTACAATATGTTCCTTGCAGTCTTCTTTGTATGTATGTTTGGCATCGTTAGAGCTTAACTTAGTGCACTAAAATGTATTAAAATTTTCATGTGTTTGAACAACAAATCCGACCTGATATGGGTATACCTAGGTATATCCGCCTTTTACATAAAGATACACTGTTTCTAAAATTGAGGTCACGACGATGTACTACTTTCTGTTCAGTATGCGCGTACGTAAGTAACTAGCTACAGACAATTTTATGCAAACAGTAATTAATGTACATTACAAGCTAACGCTGTATTTTATACCTGAATTTTCAAAGTAGCTTTTATTAATACTAATAGTAGTGGACCTTTTTTTAACGATACTCCTATATAAAGCTGTCTACTTGTCTAGTGTATATATAATTTCCATAAATATATAGTACATGTAATTTTACAGAGTAGCTTCTTGTACAAAAATTGGAAAAGAGACCTGTCCGTGTACTTTGTTTTGTTATGTGCATAGCTGATTGGAATTGCAGTGACAACCTGACAACCTTTTATTTTTAATGAATCCATGCAATGATGCTTGGGTCATAAATTGTTTGTGGTATAATAAAAAAATATACATAAGGATTTAATTTGCTTAGGAAATAGTTGTTGGAGAACTAATCGAAAACTTTTTGGAAAACATGATTGAAAATACCTAACTACTTTGAACATGTGTACTGTACATGTGTAGTATTTTCAAAGAATCCCATTTTGTACCTAAACACTTTGTTTTATAACTTAGGCTAAGGCTTGTCATGCATATATACATAGATGTGTATCTTTATACATTTCAAGCCTTAACCTATGGTTTTATAGCAATCAGGAGATTCACTAATGAGCAGATTCAGAATAGACGTGTAAATTCTAAAAAAAAAGTGAGGGACAGGGGAGACTCATAGTGCACTTTGTAGGGACTATTAGCCTAAGTAACAGAAAAATACAA
>JAQFYB010002139.1:0-26681 GCA_034694085.1 Pogonognathellus longicornis | reverse complement strand
TAAAACATTTATTTTCTGCAATGCCAAATAACTTTTCATTTTGAAAAAGGCTCTAATTTTGTTTGTCGGACAATAGTTTCATTCAGTTTCAGTTCTGGGAAAATCTCCAGTTCGAAAAAAGTATTTGTGCACCTTTTGTGACTCTTTCAACTGTTTCAACAATGCAATCGCCATCGGCATTGGGAGGACTTAATATATTTGGAGCCCTGGATAAAAAAATCTATTTAGATGGTAATTGGCCTATAGATTAGTAAAATACAGGTTTTATATCACATTTGCCAATTTTTGACTGAAATAATATATTCAGTTGTAAATATTTTAAAATCGTTTTAAAATTGTTATGCCAGGAAGTGATGATTCGGCTTTATACCATTTCTCCGAATGTCTTCTTTTACTTGGTGGATCGATTCCTTTCATTGCACAATATTTGAAAATCTCAAAAACTGGAGACGCTTCTGGATTCTCTCCGTATGTCTGCCTAATTTTGATCATCACCAACGTTATATCACTAATCTGCTGGTTTAGAAGTTCCTTGTATGTGATATGGGCCTTACGAAGCATATTTATTATCATCACGATGTTTATTATGCTGCACATTTATGTCCAAAAGAGACCACAAAATTTCGGACTTCACACCTTCTCGGACTTCGATCGGGCGTACTTTTGGCAATATAGCGACTTCAAATCGTACATTTTAGCAACAGTTTGTTTCTCCGGTGCTTTGATTTTAGTTTTGGGTGCATTTGGTTATCATAAAGATATCTTGATGTTTACTGGACTCATTGCCTTTGTCATTGAGGGTGTTTATGCCGTTCCCCAAAGCATACATAACTACAAGACCCAAAGTACACTGGGACTTAGCAGAATGATGATTGTTGGATGGACAATCGGAGATGCAATGAAATTCCTTTATGCTATGCACATAAATGCACCTTGGTCGTCTTGTGTAATTCCCAGTTATCAGCTCAAAGTTGATTTAGTCATTTTATTTCAGATGATTCAATATCGAAAAAACAATTTGAGCCTCCAACGTAAAACAACTAGTAGCTGTGTAGAATCCGAAGGAGAAGTGTAATGGTTTTAAAATAGAATTTCTCTTTGATAATTAAAATCTAATATAAAAAATGAATTATGTAATAATTTAAGTTGATAAGTTTCAATAGATATATATTTACAAAATAGAAATGTACGAGATGCATATGTACATATTATGAATTAATAATTGTAAGAATGGTGATCAAGATGTTGAGTCTTGTTGTGTAATAAATATTTTGGCTTAGGTAATTAATAAATACCTTTACTACAGTATACTTCATTACTAGCTCAATGCTTCAAAACTAGGTACCTAATCGTTTTTTGAATAGAATAGCTATACGGCTGAACCAAGGTCTTTAAACAAAATATTACTCATGAATTACGTTGTATTAATTTGTCTAAAGACCTTGGGCTGAACATTTTTAAGACTAGGTGTGTTTTATAATAGTGTAGTTACTATATGTAGGTAATGTACTGTACTGTACGTGATACCCATATGCAGCAAATTATTCGTCATGTCTCAAGTTAGATAGACTCCTATAAGTCCTGTAGAGCGAGAGTTCACTTGAGACATAAACTTGAACAAGTGAATGTCATTTGTAAACCTTTAAAAGGGGATAACGTAGTAATATAATAGTTTATTGGCACCTGTTAAAGATAATGTAGCAAATATCTGCATAATTCTACCGATAATAAAACAACTGAATTATTATTTTTTCAAAAAATATTTGATTATAATTAAATATGAAATAAAAGTGTCGATTATTAAAAATAATTATATCTAGAGGATATTGGGATTTTGCCTTCCCCACATTGATTTCTGTATACGGCCTTTGGAGTATTTCAAATACTTTGTTTCGTTTGGTAAGGGCAAGGGCGTACACGGCGCACCTGTCCTGATCCACTTAGAAAATACATGTATTATTTATTAGATAAATATTTTTTTTACAAAATTGTATAGTAATATTCTTGGTTGTAATGTCCTCTTTACAATTACAATTACATAATCAGATTTCAAATGAAACTTTTCTGGCAAGATAGTATTATTGTTACAATTTATAAATCGCTGCAAACTGCACGAATGTAGATCAATATCGTATACAGGGAGAGAAATGAAGCAATTATCCCTCTTCCTGTGAAATACATTTTTGCATGATAACAATAAAGATTTTATGTCTATGCAGGATAAAGCATGGAATACGGAAATAAAATACACTACACTACAACCTAAACAATTTCTGTTTTTCTTTATGCATTGACTATGTAATTCTTTTCAGATATTAAAATTGGTTTCTTAGAAAATTAAATGTGTCATTACTCACTACGTGTCCCACAATTATTTATGCTGCTTGTCACTTCCTGCATTCTCATATAAATACTACGTCGATATTGAAAGAAGTAATAATTTCAGAACTGATTGTATAACCACGAAAGAAGTACATATTACCATCTTGAAGAACTAAAATTGACAATGTCGAAAATTATAATATCTCAATTTTTTGGTGAGTTGCTTGTTCTAAAAAACTTTAACTCGCATACTTATTTTATAATAATTAGGCATATTTACAAATTGTTATATTAATATACAGCATACAGTTAGTAATTTACGTAATACCCTGGAAAGAAATTGTCACCATACGGTTTTGTCTTTTTTAGCATTTGCGTTTGCAATATTCATCTTTCCTGTAAATGCTCTTCCTCTCCCCAATGGAGATTTACAGGATAGCGGCATCATTGATAAAATGGCGATACTTATAGCACCTTTCTCCGAATGGCTGGCAAAAAAATCGCCGGAATTCATTGATCAGATGTTTAAGGATGTCTTATCTCCAGATGCTTTGAAAAAAACTACTGATACGTTGCATAAAGATATTCAGGACACAATTAACAAGGAAATACCCAAGCTGCCAAAATATATACAAAAGGCGAAAGAAGAATTCCCGATACAGTTGTACCACTTGTACCCCCTCATTGAAAAATTGCTAAATCTGCAAATGGTAAAAAAACTTGAAAAAGCTGTAGAAAAGTTAGGCAGTCAGACAAAGTCTAGCGGAATATTGAATTTACCAGAAGAACCTCTAAAAACTGGAAATACTAAAATAGAAACGCCGCATTTGATTCCTGAACAGCGAAAAACGGGGGAATTGATGGGTGTTGATGAAAAAACACCCTATGAACAGATTAATGACTGGGCTATGAAACAGTTGGGGTACGCAAATACAGACGGAAATTCGTACATTCCAGACTATCCAGACGTTAATTTTGATGATCTTCCCCAAGTTCCTGATACACACAATAACATCGAAGAGGACGACGATGATGGCCCAATAAAAACTCTGGAAAGTGTTTCTCCATTAAAATCAACTGACGAAAAGGATGATCTTTCTAAAATGGTTGATTCTATTGAATAAAATGCAGACTCATTATTACTAATATTGTGCATCTTTACAACTAAGAGCACTGTATAAAATATAATTAATTTTAATTATACATACAATTGTGTTGCAATACAAATCAAAAACTAATTAGAAGATTCAGGTATAATGAATTATGATTGTTTCGTAGACTCTTACAGGGTCACACATACACAATTCACACTTCTAAATTCTTCTTTTTTCAATAAATATTCGATTACATATTAAGATGAGATAAAAACATTTTTCATTTATTAAAACATTTACTCGCCTTGATACTTCACACATTACTCACTTTAAAAGTGGGTAGTATAAGAAATGTAAAAATAATGAAAATAAAACACAATATGATAATCATCAATGTAGCTAAATATAGGTACTATGACTATGTTGTAGGACTATTAATAAAGAGAAAGTTTTAAAAATGCAACGTTTAATACCAATTACTAACTAATAAGGTTTCTAACAATATTTTTAAGGACTACTATGCTATGTGATCGTTTCCACGTTTCTATGAAAGGCTAACAAGGATCGTATTACAAACAGTACCAACATTAATGCAAATCTTCAGTGCAAAAACATCGATCGTGCATATCGATACACGACAAACTTACATAATTCGACCGAACAACCGTCATTTCCGTTTTTGTAATATTCTTAAATCTTAACATTCGAGTATTGATTATACAAGATACACAACTACAATGAGTCAAATTGAGCTTTTACCTAAACACATGACTATGAGTTTGAAGAAACAAGTGAATACTACCTAACTAGATCTTGTCAATGAACATTGTGGAATCAACTTACAATAATACGGAGTATTTCATATTATTCCTTTCATTGCATTGAAATGTTCTAATTATAACAACGTACTATAGGTAAGACTACATATTCACACATAGGAAGACTATAATATACATTCATTTAAGTACGACTAGTAATATTTATCGTGTAACATCTACCGAGTGTAAACGTACCGTTATACTAAGGACATGCGATGTAACTATCAGAAGTTTTTTTTACTAATAAGAGTAGGAGGTTTCGTCACCGCAACACATCAGTTGCAACGCACCGATGTCATCGAATGCATCCAAGACTCCTTTCGGTTTCAGTCTCTTCGGTACCATATGAGCATTAGTTAATGATGTTTTCCGAGTGAAAAATTTGATTGGAGGCTGAAATATTTTAACGATTGATTCAGTTTTGCATTTCATGATGCATTAAGTATTGAATGTGTAAATATTAAAATATTTTAAAACCTACTTTGTATATCTGACTACGAGAAACGATTCTATCTCCTATGTAAATTGGCTGGTCACAAAAACCTTGGAAATTCTGCTTGACATTCTCAAAACTTTTCCGTTGGATGAGTTTCTCCATTTTTGAGATTGTAGAATTTAAACCTGTTTTGAAGTATGGCTCATTTGTTTCAAATTTTTCTATCATATCGCCAAAAGGACCAGCTCTTGGGCTGTAAAACTCATCTTCATTTCCACTCACACTTTCTGCAGTTTCAGGGGAATTGAATAGTTTTTCATCCATTAGTTTTTCTATCAATCATTAATAATTTTTAAATGTTAATAAAAATGTTCATATCCCTAATAAAGCCAAATCTGACTATGAATACAAAAAGATACTTCAAATATTAAGTAGGTACAGTTTTATGTATTTACCTTGTTTATTTTGTAAACAATTTCTCCACGCTCGTTGAATTTTAAGGACATAACCGATCGTTACGCATTTTTCCATGCCCTTCATAAACTTCCAGCAGGTTTCAGACATAAATACCATAGTTTTGCCGAATTTTAACTCAGAGCCATCAAAAGGCAAAACTTTCTTGAGCACATTTTCATCCCAGCCTTCCTCACAATGGCGACGTAGTAATGCTGAAAACTGCTGCACGAATTTCTGTTTGTGAATTCTGTAATAAAAATCGTGATAATATTCACTGTCAATGAAATGCTAATGAATATAAACATATCAATTGTCCTTTTAATCTATACCTGATTGGATATCCATTCCCCGCAATTCGGATAATATCAACAATACCAGATGAAAACAATTGTCGTTTTACGACATCGTATTGTATCTTTCCTTCTGTCAGTTCACTATTTGGTCGTATACACCGGATAAAATGAATGTCATGGTTTTCATCATTAACCAGCTCCTTAACAAGTTCATCAACAGACAGTTTGAATCGCTGTAAGATTGTTTTTCCCTTTTGAGACTTCTTATTATTCACATTTCTTGACTGAACATTTTTATTCCCATTTTCATCCGAACCGTTTTGGCTCAAATTCACCAAAGCTTTAACGAAATAGTTTTCACTGGAGCCAAAGACCTCGTAAAATTCAGGAGGAATCTGTAAGATAAAAGTATGCAATGAAATTAAACAATTAAACATATAAACAAATATGAGTTCAACCGCATTACAGATATTAGTTGTGTAACTGTGTACTTTCCTTCTTCCAGAGAAACAGTAGGATTTAAATTACATGTAATTGTACTGCGAAAAAACTTACATAATCAGCGTTCTTTGAAATCATTCCATCTAATTGATATTGAACATCTGATGCGTAATGCTTTACGACAAACGGGCAGCTTTCAGTTTCGAATTTACTAAATCTGAAATAATTATAATAGGTAAATAAAACTAATGTATTTAAGCCTAACGTTTAATATCAATATTAAAATTGATTGTTATTTTTGTTGACTTACTGGACATATTTACTGGATTTAGTCGTAATACTCATTCGATCAAATATGACTTTAATTTGATTTCCACGATTCAACAAGCATTCCTGTTACAAAAAAGAGAAATGAAATGTATTACATTATTAGTTGAAAGTGCTCCTAATTGTATTGATAACTCCTTAAGATTTGCAAATTGCAGAAAATGATTATATTATATTCACCTCATTTAAAATAGAAATGACTGTAGACTCCAAGTCGTTTATCCGTTCGACAATTTCTTTCTCGACCCTCAACAATTCTTTTGGTTCCTCAAAATCTGTTACCATTTCTGTCATTTGATCGAAGTAGGATTTTATCTTGGTCACATGAACATGTTGCAATCGCTCATTAGCGTAATTAATACATAGTTGTTCCAAATGATTTTTCTCAAAATTCTCAAATCCATAAAGATCCAGTAATGACAGCTGTCTAGTTGAGTCTTCATTTTTCACATGTTCATAGCCATTCCAATCGTTGGTGTTGGAAGATTCGGATTTGCTAAGCAGCATTCTATTTAACTTGACAAGTACATGATGAAAAAGAGCATCGTAAAGTACACAAGCCATTGCTGACAGCCTTTCCTGACATTCTTGAATTGTTTCACATTTTCTTATAAATACACTCTTCCGACGTGGTGCACCTAAGAAAACAATTTATTTGTTAATCTCATAACAGCCACTTTATAACATAAATGAAGGAATGTAGGTCTTTGTTATACTGTTTTATTATTTTGTTGCAATACCTGCTGTAATTTTGCGAGAAACCATGGCCTGGACAAGGTCATCTCCATCAATTCCAAAGATGTTCCCTAGAGTTTCTACAACATGCGAATCAGCTACAGTAAACTCTTTTCTGCTGTCAGTATCTTTGTTGATGTTAGCATTGTCGATGTAGTCATCTTCATCCCTTGGAACAAAACGCACATTGAGGAGCACCATGATTCCAAAAACAATTCGAAATATATTTTCCAGTTCGGAGGTCAATTTTAAACCCTGCAAGGATTTATACAGAGTTTGGAAGTCTTCTTCATCTTGAACTGTAACCGAGTCCTTAAACTGTTGGGGAATTAAATACTTTCCATCGGGCTCAGCATTGTCAGCATAATCTTGAATGTTCACCGAACCCTTCTTCATTGCTATCAATAGCTGTAAAATAATCAACCAAAATTAAAGTGGATAATTTATTATACTTCTAGTACAGTAATTTGTCTGTAGTCAGTAGTACATGAGGCAACAAAACAATTATCAAATGAGGCTGTTTGAATATTTACAACGTACGTAATAGAAAATGTGAAAATTCCGTTCCTCCATGGAACACTTAGAAATCCGATTTTTTTCAAGAAGACAGGTCCGTATTTTTGCTCCAACAATGCTGCTTGTATCTGTATCTAACGTTAATTGAACGAGACGACCAAATCGACTGCTGTTATGATTCGCAACCGTGCTAGCGTTACCTAACGATTCCAAAATGAGCGTGGCGAAGTAAATCTACAGTAAAGATAAAGAAGGATTACTATTTATTTGATTACGGTTATGTAAAAAATGGGTAGCAAAAAACAACTTAAAGTATACCTTTTTGTCCAAATTAGTAGGTGTTTTAACTTCGGCTAAGCGACTATTCCTCTCGATAAAGTATTTTATTAACTGTTGTGTTGCTGTTGTCTATTTTCAAAAGTTTATATTAAAAGACTACATTAGTTAAATGTTTTATTTGCCATTAAATCTGCTAACCTTTCCCGCACCAGAGTCCCCCGAGACTACAATGATCTGGTGATTGCCAATAGTTTGTAGATTTTTTAAACTTTGTTGGCCAATGGTATAAACATGTGGAGGTGACCGGATAACCTAATTAATCCACGCCCAATAAATCACAGAATATTAATATAATTCTATATTATTTGTTTGGAGAATTTGTTTTTGCACAACAAAATAACAACTAAAGTCTTTTACAAAATTCTGATATTCACTATTTAAGAAAATGAAAATGTTCCTACTTTTTCAATATCTTCATAGTTCATTCGACTTTGTATTTCTTCTAAAGTATTCCGTGACGACTTCAAACATGGGTTTAACGATATCAAAACTGGACCTGCGAATGTGTGGTAATCCCGTGATCGAAACCTTTCCACCAAGCATTCTAGAACTACAATACATACAAAAGTCCAAAATCGTAATTAAATCGGACTTTTAGTCACTATTATGGGTTTAAATCATAAATTGTAATCTTTTGGTGCTTACCACTGTCAAGTGTAATCTGTTGAAGTTGTGTCAAATCGTGTGTATTCCGATAATACATTTGTTTTTCTTTATCAATACCATTCTTCCTTGCTGAGCTCCACTCTGCAATATTTATCCCAATTCCACCCGAAGTCGGAGTGTTTTGCTGCATAATTACCTCGAGAAAGTCCGCAACTAATCCAATCCAAGGTAGTCCGACAAAAAATTGCTTCGAGCTTTCGTTACACTTGGTACATCGAATTCGAAACAAATAAACCACACCTTTAAGTCCGTCGAATCTTCACCCTTTGAAACAAAAAAATGTACACAATTAAAACTGAAGTTTATCATAAAATCACAAATAATTGTTAATTAATCGCATTTTTAATATTTATCTTTTAAAATAACTCAGAAGTTTATGCCCATTTACCTATGATGTATGATCTAGGTTTACTTTTGGACTGCAGTAATTGTCCTTATTACGGTGTTACTTATTTACCCTATTCCATTCGCATTAATGATTAAAATGTCTCAACCTTGCAGTCTATTCGTGTCAGTGTCAGATTGTCAACTACGAAGCAGTTACAGCGTTAGCAGCAGCAGAATGAGTGTCAAAACTTCGATTAGATTACCTCGGTTCAGTTCTTCCGACGTAGTTTGTTTTCGCCCCTACACCCTACCCGACATACCCGACAAATCAATAAACCACGAAAGATACGGGAGAAAAATAAAAACCGCAATAACAACCTGCAAGATACAAGAACACACGGCACACACAAGTCAAAGTTTCTCTAACAACAGCCCTACGCGCCAAACAATCCGAAAGATTTCCAACGGATTGTCCAATCACATTCAGATGGATTTCTCCCGTCTGTCAGAAGTAGAACTCGTCACCACTTTCTTTCGTTTCGTGCATGCAAACGGTATCCCCCTTTTGGGGTAAGTTGAGAGAGTCGCACGAATACCGGTAATACCAATCCCATCCTATCTAACAAACGATTCTCTTCTTTTCTGTTTGCCTATCCCGCAGCTGTGCAGATTACGTAATTCCGTGCAAAAGGTGAGCGAAACTAACAAGAAATTATATGGGATTCTGGTGTCTGGGATTGTCTGTCTGAAACACAGGGCTGCTAAACGACAAACCGGAGATTGCAAGATTTGCTAGGTGAGTGTGTGAGAATTTGTGTGAAGGCTACGGGAATATTTGCTTAGGAATATTTGCTATCATTAGTAACGTAATTATTTCTGTCGATCAAGGTCTTTAAGACATACATTTTTCTAAACAATTCAACTTTCTAGATTGTAGAGTAATATAATCCTGCAATGTTCATGTCGGTCTTGTTTACTTATTTCTAGAGAATAAATTCAAGAAAAATCATCTTTAAGTCCGGCTTAACCATTCAAAATATTCATTTGATCCCATTCTCAACTTTTATAACTGGTAAGTAATAAAACAATTCAATGTTCAGGGAATTGTACATAAACTCAATATGCAAAATGGCAATTTAAAATGAATTTTGTTTACAGAATTAGATTAAATATAAATATGGCGAATCCAGCAACAGAAATCGATTTGGACTTCCATATACAGTTTCCTACACCGGCTGATTCGGAATCGGAAGATCGTAACGAAGTAGTAAATACGCTCAGAAAACGAATTGCAGGTTCTAAGGGCAAACTTATTGACAGTGAAAAGGAACCCAAAGATGTTCTTGTCGTTCTTCTAGGTTGGGCTGGAGCCCAAGACAAATATCTTTCCAAGTATTCCGAATTTTACAGAAATCAGGGGTACTAACTAACTAAACTATTAATTATTATTCCATACCGAAATCAGTAATGATATTCTAATATATTATTATATTTTTTTTAGTTGCATAGTTTTACGCTATATATCTCCTATAAAAGTTTTATTCGTGGACACTGGGAAACTGCCACTTTTGGCTGCACGGTTTGTTCGTCTTCTTAAGGAACTTCAATTGGAATCTCATCCTACATTTTTCCACGTATTTTCCAATGGTGGAGGATTTATGTATAGCTACATCCTCCGGGAGCTTGCCGCTATTGAAGACTGTCAAATTGATCTTCGTGGAACAATTTTTGATTCTTCGCCATCACCGAGAAATCTTTCAACAGTGTACCGAGCACTAAGCAATATTTTCTCAGGATTTGGATCAGGGTGAGAAAGTTATTTGTTACAAAATAATAAAAAGCAAACCATATCTTACAATCTTAACCTATTATATATAATGTTTTGTAGTGGTATTACTTATAACTTGGTATTATTACGTAAATATTAATTAAAGGTTTAACGGGTTGCTGGCAATATGTGTCGTTTTCATATTGATTCTGCAAGTATTCTGGCATCACTTGAAAGCTGCATCTATTTTCTGCATATGGGGGGAGAGCTTGAGTGACTCGTTGGAAGTTTCTAGTCGCCGACGGGAAGATGCACCGTTGCAAAATTGGATTGGAAGAATGTCACGTTTAAGAAATCACAGCTGTCTTTTTATTTACTCTGAAGCAGACGAGCTCATTCCATTTTCGCAGGTCGAAATGTTTGCAAACTGCTTAGAAAAGCACGGGAATCGTGTAACTAGGTGGAAACTTATTGATTCTGCTCATGTTCAACATTTCAGAAAGTACCCGGAGGTATTCATACTTTCCCATTATCTTTAATATCGCTATTCACATTCATCATATTATTCTACATTCAGTTGTTCCACATTTATCGTCATGAAACGATTTCATTAAAAGAATTTGGGGCAATTGCATTGTAACTGTATTATTGATTTGATGGCTATCTGCTAAATTGTTAATACATACCTACTATAAATTCTGCCTTTATGCTTTCAGGAGTATATCAAAGCTGTTACAGACTTTATTCATCAGACAATGGAAGAAAACAAGGGACGGACTCTTCTCTGGAAGGAATATTGATGTAACTGGAAAGAATAACTTGGGGATTGGTGTATACTATATTATATTGCCAATAATTTATCAGCCTGTCTACACAGTATTTAATTTTCATTAGTCTTTTAGTATTCAAATACTTCTGCATTATTAACATGACAGATCTGAACTAACTTGCACTTGCATTGCAGTGTCACTAATTAATGAAAAGTAGTAGTTTAGAAATTGCGAAAGAACAATTAATTATAGATACCCAAAATATAAATAAATCTACGCGTGATGAAAATATAATACAATATGGCATTTACAAGAATCTCTCGTAAAAGTAACACTATTAAATAGTCGGTAGAAAATATTGTGATATATGCGATTCTACGGAGTACCTTACTCTACAACAGTACGAATCTCTTGAAAACTTTAACAATGACAGTATATAACTTGCCGATCAATGTAGTCATGAAGCTACATTGTTACATAGGTACAATAGGTAACTCTAGCTAGTATTTTAATGTTAAAAGTGCTCGATGGTAATATAAAATATGAATATAAATTAAACTCTAATAAAATGTTACGAGTACAGCTAGATCTGGATGAAGCTGTACATATACACAATTACACACATAGCAGGAAACTTGATATTATAACTTTTACAGATACAATTTCTGTTGGTCTAATACAATGTAGATTTTTATTGCAGATTTATGTTTATGATAGACTAGATAGACCATGATAATTGCCAGTTATTTAAATGCATTCCACTGTAGTAACTGTGTAACATGTGCATTAATTAATACACGTGTACCTATGTTAATTAAACCATTGTAACTGCCAGATGCTTTACTAAATGTTATAAGTACGGATGAGTATGATAATTTGACGGAAGAAGTACAATAATTAATTGACATTAAGTCAATAATACAGAAAGAGGATTGCTAACATGTAGTTTGCAATAGACTGTGTTGTACTAAATTATGATGTTATTAACCTTTACGATGAATTAGACAAAAATACATGTTTACCTGTAGAAAGCCTACTATAGTGGATCTATAGTTTAGGTAATTTTATCCATACCAAATGAGACCAAAAATGCACACGAATAAAAGTATTTAATTGATCTTGCTTAAGGCTTTACCAAACCTTTTATTTATTTAACTGAAGTTATGGCATATAACTAAGATATCTATGTATATTTACACTTCAAAACTCTAAATATTACTAAAATCTAATGTATGGAAATGGCTTTTAAAATATTATTCATTTGCACTGAATTGTCGCAGTTCATGTAGTAGGTAGGTCACATAAGGATTTTAGTAGAGTACTGCATTTTTTTATTTTATGGTTTTCCATGAGCAATAAGAATAGTTAAAATTTTAAATTTCATAATACTTTTTTAGATAACACATTCATTACTAGACATTTCATTACTGAGTTAACTCTGAACACAGAAAAGAAGCCTCAGACTATTCAAAGTACCTTCCGCCTCGATTTCTATAATTCGATTCTTGACTTGGAAAACCATGTCGTCGATTCTACTGAAAAAATTGTCATTTTTCATATACCAGATACCACGTATACCTAAAATCCTGCAATAATATGCATACCGTTTACGTACGTTTTATACCTCCATGCTGAATTTATTTAAAACCAAATCGAGTTAAACAATGATTTTGTAGATCTTGTAAGACTTTTTTACATAATATAATTGGGGTATTTCCTTGAATGTGTAGAATTTGTCTACTATGTATTTGTTATTAGTATATACAGTAAGTTTGAGAAGTATATGTATAAAATTTCATTCACAGCAAATCTGACGAAAAGTGCAAATGAATGAGAATATTTAGCAAACACCTCGCATACAGAATGTATATATATTATTATCATTTATTGACATACAAGATATACTTATATAATAACTGTGTGGGCAAAGTGAAACTAATTGAAAAAATCGGACATACAATCATTGTACATTTATAATACATTGGACATAATGAGGTTGCAACTTGCAATAATTAATTAGACACATACTTATCAAATAATATAATTTTGTCGTGAGCATACAATTAAACTTAATCATAAGAGTTATAGGTTATAGTATAATATATTTAATATGCATGTTTGCAGTATGCAGTGTATTCACATAAATCACAAAATTTTACATGTACATAAATTATATTAGACCTATGTAAGCTACCTGACAATTCTCAATACATTTTTTGATACTATTAATTTACAAATGATGCGTGCTGTAATTGGGTTAATGTTTCCATTGCACTCGAATTTCATATGTAAACTATAAATACAGATACGTGTGCTTAAAGATTTATATTGAATCAAGTTTAAAAGTAGAAATACGGGTTTTGTCATTATAATCAAGAATACATCTTGAATCTTTTGCTTACTTTTAAGTATAATATCTTGGTTAGATCTTATACACTATAAACATCTCATACATCTGAAAGAATCTGTGGTAGAACCGGTTGAACGCTTTTAGTCGCCGTAAGAATTTCTTGGTGGTAGCAACAGCAAAGCGGAGCAACCCACACTCAACTCACTGCCTTTTTACGTCACACTTGTCTAGTCTCTTTTTATACACACTATGTGTTTGTGTTGGTCTTGTAATAAACGGATGAAAGAATATTTGGGATCATTGCTTTATAAATGTATTTGCATGTGTACATGCTATATATCTGTTTTCAATTATACATAATTAGTAGTAGTTTTTTAAACGCAGATTGTATTGCGAACAGGTACGAATATTTTTTAGCATCCTGCACCATTAACTCCATTTCTGTTCAATTCGCTACAAACGACAGATTTAAAATTACGTTGGCTATTAGTTAAATTTTCTTCGTCGAATTCTCCATTAAATGTGATCCAAGGCACGAAGTAGAGCTTTGGTGAGAGACCATGTGTTTTTCTTCCATTTTCAGCCAAAAGCTCTTCACCTTCAAAACTTTCAGAACACTTTTTGATGTCTGTAGAATCAATTTCTAATTGTTCAGAGCATTCTTCAAGTGATTTGGGTGGGTAGGAGGAACTCATTGAGCAACGAACAAAATTCAAGGACAAAGATGTAGAATTTATGTATTTGATGGCACAAGCGTGCATTTTATTTCCTTCACATTCAGGTTGTCCATGTTGACATTCGAAAGAATATGACGTTGGAGATACTTTAACAGTCTGGTGAACAACAAATAAAACAATTCTCGATAGAACAATTCAAATAATTAACATGGAAAAATATAAGGACGCTATTAAAATTCCTAATAAAAACTTACAGAAGCTTTTCCATACGGTACGAGCTCAATATCGAAATCTTTTCCAAGTTCCGAGGTTTTTACAGGGTGCAGTTGAGAACGAATAAATCTTTTACTGTCTCCACATAAAGTTTCATAGTAAACCGAAACTTTCAATTTATTTTCCTACAAAAACATAAAAAATTAACCTCAAAATTTTACTTGCATATCAAATTAGTGTATAAAATACATACCTACCTAAAGTATATATATAAAAATTGAATTTATAAGAAACTGTGCTTTAAACGTATTTTCCGAAAAATATTATTACTGTTTGCAAAACTGCAATTTTTACCTGTGCCAAAGCACCAGCAATGAAAACAAGGAAGAGGGGAATAATGGACTTCATGTTCTTCCTGGATTGCTGCAGTTGAAATAAAATTTTATAATTACTTATCAGAAATGAAACACTTCTTTGAATTGAAATGAACGTGTACAAGTACTCGTACAACAAGAAGGAGTATTAAGAACACAATACACCTTCCCTTGCCACACACACACTCACACTATACTCAGAAACGCTAAACACAATATCTATCTGCAAAGAAGAGTCCACTGATGCATGATGCAAGGATGAGACGTTTTTATTATGAATGTTGGAGAACTCCTAGTAGTTCTAACACAAACACTACACAATGTACAGAATACACTGCTATTGCTCTATACAGACACAGTCTATACACTACCAAAGTACTCAAAGCACTTTTGTATGTAATATTTATTAAAATATTCTTCTTTACACATTTACCCTTTATATAAATATAAAAAACTAAGGTGTGACCAAGGTTTATTTTTATGTTATATTAAACCACTCGTTTTGGTTAATACACAGGTAATACTGTGCGCTTCAAAATAAATTACTACAAGCACAAGGCATAATAATATACAAAAGTAATGTAAAAAACGGTTTATAGTCAAATAGTCAAATCTATCTAGCTAAAAGTGTATTATGTAAATATGGCAGGGCTCTGGTCTAAAACAGACGCTCCTACAGCACCACCACTTGCCACTTACTGTCTGAAATTGAATGGAACAATGATATTAATATTCTAAAATATTCCAGAGAAAGTGACATGTAGAAAAGCCCTCACTATAATCATCCTAGTTTAATAGACAACCATCAGCCTCCATTATAATCTTGTACTTGTTTTATAGGTATAAATAATATTTGCGTTTTATATTTATACATGAATACCTATGTGGAGGTTGTCCCACAGAGACCAGCCAATACATAAGAAATACTCACTTACATTTAGTGCAGTTTTGCAGGGGACAAAATTATTTTTTCAGATCCCTTCACTTCTCTCGTTCACACTCGCTGAATTAGTTATTGGCTCTTTATGATTCTATCCTACAATATGTTCTCACAGCATCCTTTCTGATTCTAAATGCACCATCCCACCAATGCAGTGCACTCACTCAGACTCATTTAAATAGTGTCAAGAGTCACGACAAGGGAACTTTTGTTAACTTGGTTATTTCATGCAAGATACACATAGTCAATAGTCACCTAGTAGTCAATGAAATTCTTATACACCTAAGAAATCCATTATCTTCAGTACAGTATAAAAAATCACAGCATCACTTTCTTGCTTGTTCATCATTCTTGCACTCTTATTGTAGCATTTAGCTGGCAGTACCTACATATGTGTATACAACAATACTTATTCAATAGTCCAAGCAACCTGCTGGATATAGTAAAGAATACAGCATTACAATATGTAAGAGCCAACAAACTGTAACTGCACGAGAGTGTAAAGCTTTAAAAGTAAAGGTGTAAGATGCTACAATTGCAATACTACAAACATTCAGACTCACAAAGGATTACATTGAAGTTGGTTCTCCTATTAAAATCTGTACAAGAATGCATACAGCAAAAAATGAATGCATACAACTGGTACAATACAATTGGGCTTGTAAGTACCATGTCTTGTGCATTTATATTGGTTGTATCATACAGGAAAGATTTTATTCTGCTTTTGCACCTTTGGGCATAAAAGCATGTCTTGTATAATTGTATATACCTAGGTATGTGTAATCTTTTATTACAATCTTACATTACGCAATCAATTTTGTTACAATACTAACAAAGCGTACTACTTAATATAAGCATCCCTAAGCTATGACGTACATATTTTGAGACAATTATAATCTACAAAGCATTAATTAGTTTAAAGTACCTTAAAGCAATACTATGTAGCGAATACTATTGCAGCTTTTCTGTATATTACTACAAAAGCTACAGTACTGTATTCGATGATTACTTTTTTGATTGACAATTTGCTACAAATTCTTATATTCCCTTTATACGTGTAATTGAGGCATGTATAGTACGTGTGTTTTGTTTGGTTTGTGAGTTTGTGTAAAGAGTAAAGAGATGTTTGTATTTGCAATACAACGTATAGTAGTTAATGTACAGAATGTACACAAAATAGAACTATGTAGGTACTTAAACAGGTGCATCATGCATTGCTATTTCGTGTAAAGTAGTTTTTCGTTTTTGCACTCTTTGTTGTGCAAAACAGGATGAAGGTTGTACTTAATTTCTTTGAGGCGAAAATAATTTGCAAGATAACAATTTTGGATACCAATTTGAGTCGTCTACGAAGTAAGCTTCGCTATGTGCTACTGCTGTAAATCATGCTAATCTGCAAATCTACCAATGCTTGCTTAAATTAATGTAATGTGTAGGTACTGTCTATTGCATGTTCTGTGATTTTTTTCAATTCATAAAGGTAGTAATAAATATTAGTCCAATCCAAACTCTCAAAACCACAGAATTTGGTTAACAGATTTTCATAAATTACTTCAGTAAGTACAGATAGTACACAATATGACGTAAAAATGGTTTTAATTTGCTTTTTACCTATAATTAAATATTCTTTCTCTTGGAGGCATATTCCGGTCCGAATAGGGACGCAATAAAAACTCTTCCAGTGGAAAGTGGAAATACTGAAGAATAACACTATAGTTCGTGTTTCCCACCACTATTCTATTCGTTCTCGCAGTAGATAGACATCATGATAATTGGATGTTGTAAATTGGTAGTGTGAATATTGATCACAATCTAGGTGCATATTTCAATGACATGATTATTGTCATACACGATGATTGTAAGTGAAAAAAGGGCTTTAACCTTAATAAATATAAATCAATTATTGAATGCATGCAAAATTATTATCTGTCATTAAACTTCTTACTATGATTACAAAATTACAACAGGATATTATAGGAAATTATATTTATTTTCACTTTGTAATTACAAACAATAGTGTTTTAAAATACCACTTCATATTATATTATTATGATGCATGAATAATTATTAATGGGTTCAGTAATATTTAACCCATAGAGGTCTGAGATGATTAAATTTTCTCAGGAATTTAGCCTGTGTTTGTCCCACATTGGAAATAAGTTCATATTGTTTACTGCGTCTTCTGTTAATTGCATTTTCAGGCAAAGATCTAGTTTTTCTTTTACTAACCAACCTAGGAGAATAAGCTTGTGAGCCACCGATTGTCATTTTTCTGTTTGCCCTTGTATCTGGTTTAGAAGATGGGATAGGATTGGATGTGTCTATGTTAGATAATTTTATATCTCCCATTTCAGTCACAGATTTCGCTTTTCTCATTTTTTTGTCTATACTATGAGAACTCTCAAGTTTGAATTCCGGCATATTTATCGGAATTTCCTCAACAGGAACAACTGTTCCCAATTTTTTCTGTAAAAAACAACGAGGGGAATTATATAGATGTGCTGAATTAATATTTTTCATACTTTACTGACTTTTCAAGTAATAAATTGTAGGTGCAACCAATGTATATAATTTCACTAATAATTTATATAAGACACCTTTGCGTAAATCTGAAATGCACTTTCACAAGATTTCCGTGCATCTTCTAAATCATGAGTGTATATCTTTTCTTGATATTTCATGTTGTGTAGTCGAACTAACAATGGATCTCTTGCCAGTTGCATAATCTATTAATTAAAATGAATGAAACATGACAATATTTTTTTAGCTATTTTGTGGATTACCCTATTAATGTTATATTTATTATTATTTCTTAATTTATCTGTGTTTTGATTACCTTGATATCATACAGCAGTTTCTTTTCCACTTCGGATACTTTATCGGGTTTCCCGATTTCTGAAGATATTTGAGTCAACATTTGGTTTTTGTAATTTAAAATATTTTGAAGGGTGAATTGAATCTTGTTTAAAAGGTTCGAAGAATATTTAGTGACATATGTTTTCTCCACAGATATTTTCGAATTTGCATCGAAGTTTCTTTCGAAACGTGAGAAAAGTTTTTGACCTGTACGAGTTTTAATGAAAGACTTCCAGGTACCTTTCACAGTATTTGGTCCATCATCAGGTTCTACCAATTTTGTTTTCAGGTGATCTTCATCAACCTCCTCTTCAGTGATAGGAGACTTAGGCGGACTGGGGCCGATCGTAGCAACGGTCCCTAGTTTTCCACGTTTTTTGTTTCCAGGATTTATGGATTTTCTTCGGTTACCCCTTGTGGACATATTTCTTGAAATTGTATCAGGGTCAGCAACAATATTTACTTTCCCCTGTTTTTTATTACTTGCTTTTGACTTTTCCGGTTTGCTGGAATTTTCGGGGGCTTTGGAAGATTTACGAATTTTTGAAGGTTCGTGCATTTTTGAAGGTTCATGAATTTTTGAAGGTTCATGAATTTCAGAAGGTTCGTGAATTTTGGGAGCTTCTTGAGTTTTGGAAGCTTCGTGAATTTTGGAAGATTCGTGAATTTTAGAAGATTCGTCGATTTTGGAGGGTTCGTCAATATTGGAGGGTTCATCAATTTTGGAAGATTTTTTCTTTGACTTTTTATGATTTTCATCTTCCGCAATCAGTAAATTGGGTCCTTTGGTGACATCACGTTTAATGCCATCATGTTTCGACTGAACATGTGGAATAACTTGTTCAGACTTTTCCAGCTTTACTACAGCAGCATCTTCTTCATGCTTATCAGATGGCAATTTTTTTACTTCAGGTTGTGGTGGTTTTAGTAATACTTCCAGCACAGTAGTTTTAGCAATTTCTTCGGATTTTCTCTCGGGTTTTTCACAGATTTTTAGCTTCATTGGTTTCTCCGTAACTGTTTCTAATTCCAATTGTTTTTGGAAGTACTTATTTATTTGTTGCCCAATAACTTTTACTTGATAAGGATTTAATTCAATGGGTTTGTCAGAATCAGGTTCCTGCGACAATAAAGTATTTAAAATCGATTCTTCAACGCAAACTTCTTTACCCAAAGATTTTTTGGGTTGACTCCTGCTTTTTTGAGAATATTGTTTAAGACTGGAAGGAATAGCCTTGGCTAGTTTGACAAAATTTAGTGTATTCATTGTCGCATCAATGTGAGACGCTTCAGGACGAACGTGAATCAATATTCGAACTTCAGTATTTATGTCTCCTATATCTTTCAGACAATGTGTCAATTTACACTGACGAAAATACTGACTTGGAGCTATTTGAAAGTTTTTGAAATGCGTCGATAGCATTTCGGGATTCTTAAACTAGAATGAAAATTTGTTTTAAAAGTTAAAAATTCAAAAGATGAAACAAACATTTAGAATTTTCGGGCGAATCATTACAATTTATAAGTACCTGAATTATATTTAATTTCCTAAGAAGATTTGATCTTTCAAACAATAATTCTAAGAAAAACAAATCTCTTCGGAGATCAACAACCTGCTGATCTTTAGATGTATTTATTGGTGAATTCCCTTTACGAATACAGCATTTAGTTCCGAAATAGAAAGGTAATGCAGGTGTTTCTTTTATAGTAGGGGAAACTGGTGGTGAGTTAGGGCATCCTCGTTCGTCATCTTTATCACTAGCTAACTGTTGACGATAACTCTTAAATAAATGTTTGTTCAGCGGAATCGACGCTATTTTCGCAAAGGTAATCTGGAAGGTTTAGTGTGAAATAAAAATTCATGATTTCCTGAAATCTACAAAAATCTTTTATAAAATATTATGATCGAAAATTTTCTCACCCGTGATTTTTGAGGAGGAGATTTTTGATCAGCATTCACCGTTAAAATATCAAAATATATAAAAACGTGGAATTTTTCATGAGAATGTTTCCCTAATTTTGTCTTTTCAGCAAAAATTCGATGCAAAATTGCGCCAGCTTCATCTCTGTTGTACACTTCATGCATCAACTTTTGCTGTTCAGAAAATTATTACATTTATCTCTTTTATTTATTTATATTAATTATTTAATACTATTTTTACTCTTTTAATTACTGTTTACGGCTATGATTTTTTACTTACACAGGGTCCATCGAGTCCTATGCAGTCAATGTTATAGGGTGTCAATGTGACCAAATCTTTAATATGATTTTGAAAAATTTGAATACTAGAAATAAAAACTTTGCAAAACTTGTCCTTTTTCATTTTTTCCACTGTGTCAAATATATCATCGATTGTCCGAGGAATTAAACCACGATGCTATAGTACAGACATAATATACATCATTGTACAAATAAAATAATTTGGATTACATAATCTTACATTCGTAAAGGTATATGGTAAAATAGCATGCATGTCTTAATTTCTATTGTAATGGAATACTAATTAGGTACACTATTAATATAAAATATACATCATATTTTCCTGGTGGTCCAAATAGTGAAAAATTCTTCCCGGAATTCTCTGCACCAATTGCCACAAAAAGTGAGGAAATTCCATTGAAAGCCTTTTGAATTAAACCGTGGGTAACCAGAGTGAAGGTTTCTTCCTGGCTGCTGTTGTAAAGAATTCCATCCGTGGGAAAATATTGAACATGATGACTCGGTTTATTATTTGGGTCATCCAATTTGACACCTAGATACTGCAATTGTACCAAAGCAGATTTAAGCTACAAGTTTTTTTATGAAATTGGAAATACATATAAAATGCGAATTTCACAAATACTTTTCCCGTATCGTCAACTTTGAAAACATTATCTTGAAACTTCGGCGAAGGACGAATTCTGGCCCAAACTTGAGGCGAAACAGATTTACTTTTCAATAAATGTTTCAATGAGGTAGATTTGAGCTTCGAATGCGAAGTTATAGTTTCATTACTATGAACTACGGTTTCCTTTGATAGTCCCTTAGGATTATCCACTGTAGACAAATCACTAGCAACTCTATGAGTAATCATCTCTGCCATTGCTAACACCCTGAATTAGTCTGTTACTTCAGCTATCCAAGACATTTTGCAATTTCAACGTACAATTTTGTAAAATATGTTATTGAAAAGTTATTGAAATATATTTTACTAGAATAATAAATTATCATGAGGGCAAGTGTTGTTATGGCTGTTTATTCAATCCTCGCTTCAAGGCATATGTATATTATAAAGTCAAAAGTGGAATTACAATTTTTTTTTAATTTCATACTTATATATTTTTATATAAAAGTAAAACATGTCAGATCAAATTCTAAACCAAGCTGACGAGATGGGAAATGTTGAGATCATCGACTGAATTCATAACTACAATCAAGCAAATGCATATCAAAGAGCAAAAGAAATGGAGAAATAAATATTTTTTTCGGGTTAAACGAGTATTTTTTAAATAACCCTTTTTCCGTAATTTGTTTTGGGGGCAAGTACCCCTCCAGTGCCCATATATAAATACGCCCTTGACGGCGAAAACAACATCGTACAGAAAATCGATTATTTATTTGATAACATTTTATTATTTTAAGCTATTTATGACTCAAAACACATTACGTACATTTGTACTTATTTTTTAATTTAAATATTTCAATTAGGAATGTTATTTAAATTAACATATCGAACAAGAATCTTAGAGTAAAGGTTTATTTTCCAAACATAAAAATGAGGATAAGAAATAATAATAATAAAAGGTAAGGTATCATGTAGTAGGTAGTTTCTGGCTTATTCGGGCATTTTAACTAAACATTCTCAATTAATCATACTTTTAGACCTTCACTGTCACTCTCCCAATCTTTGTCCTTCAACGAAATTCGTCTCAGAAATCCTTTAGAAATGCGTTTGTGGTTAAGACAAATAACGACCATGCAAAAAATCCATATTGAAACTATGACAAATACAAACGCTCCCCATATATACATGATGTGTGCAAAACTCATATGAAAGTCTACAAGTTGCAATTTCATAATTCCGATTTTCTTGTCATCAATGTAACACGAATATTCTCCTAAATCTTGAAAATCCAAATGTGTCAACAAAAGTCTATCAAAAACATCCACACTCCTCCGTTTTCCTTTTGTAATCAAATTGTCTTCCCAAAACCAAGCAATTTCACCTTCTATTCCATACTCAGTCATTGGGCAATTTAATTTGAAAATTTTTCCGAATTGATCTAATGTTACGTTTATGATTTGAGTTATTACAAGTTTTTGTACCTCAAAATCAATAGAAAAATCATCTTCAACTTGGTCAGAATTTTGAAAAACTTCAATATTATCTCCATTCAATTCTGCTAATTTTTGCCTGTGGAGAAAAAGATTGGATTTGCATTCTCCAGAACAGTAATCCGTTGCAACAATCCCCGACAAATTATTTATTTCCCTTGCGAGACGGGAACTAATAATTTTCTCCAGCAGCCTTGAATGACATGAAAATCCGATTCCGAATTTCATTTTCTTGAATTCCCCACTTCTGTTTTTGTCTGATGACTTTTTTCTATTGTCTTTGGAAGGACGTAATTCACAATTAGCAGTGCGTTTTCGAATTCCTGCAACTCGGTTGCAAACCTTGCAAGGACCCCATGATGACCAGACAAAATGAATTTCTAAATGAATTTTATCGGAAGATTTTCCGATTGTAAATTTTTCATCTTTTGCAAGTTTTTTATTTAATGGTTTAATAACATCATTTGTGAATTCATTTAGTTGATCTTCAGATTTAACGGATGTTTCTAACGGTTCTTCTATGACATCAACGATATAATTAAATTTTGAAGCAGAATTGTCATCTAATCCTTGACAAAAATAAATACCCCCGTCTTTCACGGTAAAATCCCTGATTATCAAAGTGTGCTGTTCGTTCACAACTATTTTTCTTTTATTAACGTCTTCGGGAGAAAAATCTTGGGTGATTTCCCGTGCAGATGACAAGAAAAACCGATCTTGCATGAACCACAGTTTCCGTATTGTTTCATCTTCATTCTCATTACAGTAATGACAGTCTAATTGAATTTCGTGTCCCAAGTAAGTTTCCACAATTATGTATTCATCATCCTTTTTCTCAAGTCCCATCATAGTCTTCCGTTTTTTACAAGAGGGTTTTCCTAGTTTAGAGTGTTTACTCTCTTGTAAAGAAATACACATATTTGACAGTAATATAAAGTGTATCCAACAAAAGTTTCGGAATCTCATTTTCATTATACCCGTTTTTACGACACGTACTAAACATTCCCTGGAAAAATACATAGGTTGTGATTTATTTTTAATTAATAGATTGATTTAATTTCAGTTGAAGCTGATAAATAATTTTATTACATATCTGTAGTTCCCTACTAATGTTAAGTTCATTTCATTAGTCAATAATAATGGTCGTCCAGGAGTTTGTAGATAGTCCCAAACAGGGGCGTATCCAGGATTTGTAAGTGGTAATATGCAAAAGTTCCACTTCCAGTTCCTCCACTATATTTCTCACTTAAGGCATTGCAACAGAAAAATGGACAATTCGTACTATGCTGTATATATCCAATCAATTTCAATCTGTCTCTAACTGGTAATTAATTCATTGCTAATTTTTCACCAACATTTTTGAATGGTTTAAAGGAAATTGCTATGGATGATTAATATAATTATTTTATAAAATGTAAGCTATAATATGCTGCAACAAATCAGTTTAGCTAAGACGAAAAATATCGTTCTGTCTTATTGTAATTGTTTAATATATCTATACATGTAAATTAAAATCCGTTACATGCATTTACAGGCAATAGCAATACAAATGGACAGTACTACGGGTGGTATGGTATGGGTTGCGTCAGTATGTTCCCCCAGAAAGATGTCGAAAAAATTCTATACTTTCTACTAAACCTTTCTTGTTCTCTCTCCAATTTTAGATACGCCGTTGTTTAATGCTATAAAGTTTTTCATCATTGTTTCATAATTGTATACAATTGTAAATGAGATGAGTGAAGTCGATTTGAGTAATAGGACACAGTGACACAGGCCACAGTAGTGCCACAGTAAGTTTAGTTTCCATGAGATGAATGTTATATCGATGTGTCTGGAAGTTATTGATATTGAGCTGCAGAAAGCAAACAAATAAATGCAATCGACCCTCCTCTAAAATACTACAGCATTATGTGAGTAGCATCCCTTGCCCGTATCTCATGCACTTGTCTGGAAACGATGTAAGCGATGCCCAAATGTTCAAAATATTACCACAAATGACCATACCAAAAACCAAATGTAATTTAATTTCTGTGTATGCAACCCTATTATGTCTCTCTGTCTCTGTATATAAAACATGTCGTGCATGTATGTGGTTGGATTGATAGAAAATACCTTGAAGAAATAATAATGTATGTGCGCATTATTTTATTTTATGGTGAACATAAATGGTTAGTGTCAGCAGTTAGTACATATGTAAATGACTGTCGTGTTTTATTCTCCAGAACGAATGCATAATGCAGTGTGGTCCTTTTCCCATGTTAAGCTGTTTAAACAAAATTGCATGTTCTTTTATATCTAAACACACCATCCAGTTAATATTATATGCAAGCTAAGTACAATATTTGGAATTCGAATAAAAGATGTATCCATTGATTGTCATTCCTGGTTATATATAGTACAATTATGTCCATGCGATGTAAAAGATTTTATAGAACGATCGGATCGGATTATGTATATACTCCTATCCGATTCATCGGTAGCGATTAGGTATGTATAGAGAGTTACATGAAATCTCATTAATTTGCAGGAAAGCACGATAAGACAGAAAGTCGAAAGAAATCGTGTACTTTGTTCCATCGGGGCTAATAGTTGTGTACCATGCAAAATTCATTACTTTCTTACTTAGAACAAGAAACACGTCCAATTGACATGGACGAACAGAACAAACGGTACCTGTAGTAATCGATGAAAATAATTGACTTAAATTGATGACCCATTAATGCAACCCTACTCTATCTCTGTGTGTCTCATGTTTACTTTGCATGACACACTATACCTACCCATACATGTATACAAATATACTATTCGTTTAACTTGTACTGACTTGATGAGTAATACAAACAGTAGGTGTACATATGTATGTGTGCCTAAAAAGAAGAAGACGAACAAAAGGGTAGACAATAAAATTGACATATATATATATAAATAGGAAAGAGATTCGTGATGAGTTTTTGTAGTTTAGTTTAGCTTCTTGTAGACGTAAAATGACTTGCATGTACGTGTACGAAATGCACACAACGATGAGGGTGGTCGTATAGGCATTTCCAGACTATCCGTCAGTATCAAAAGAAAAAGAAATATTATACGAACTGTCTTATGTCTTTCTTAGCATGTCTCGTCTTTCCGTCTTGAAATATTTGGCTACTCTCTCTGTAGCAGCTAGCTGTTCTATTTAATCCTCCATACAACATTTGACAGCCTTCGTAGTCCATTATACTTCCTCCAGTGTCTTTATTATAGCTTCATAAAACACAGTAAGAAAATTTACCCTTTACACTTTTTACTCTTTAATGATTATTTTTATCTGATTAAATAAAATTGCCTGTGTATTATATGTACTAAGGTTAATATCGTTTTTCGGGTCGATGCATTATTTATAATTCTGTATTTATTTACATGAAAAATCTTATTCCAATAAATTCCATAAACATCTTACTCGTTAACAAAAGAAGCAAATAAAAAGTAACAAAAAAGTAAAGGCTCTAATAAACAGTAATTTTAATGCAATCTTTTGTACAATCTGTACATATTTTTTTAAAAGATTTCATTGCATTTAATTCAGGTTTATATAGCCATTAGCTTAAGACTGACAGATCCAGGTTTAATTGAGACATTAAGCGTGTAGTTGTAATTATCTTGTTAACACAT
>JAQFYB010002138.1:0-26684 GCA_034694085.1 Pogonognathellus longicornis | reverse complement strand
TTGATTATTTCATACAATATTGCAAAATGTAAATGAGCTTCATTATTTTCGTTATTTTAAAGATCATTTTTCGTTATTTTAAAGATCATTTTTCGTTATGCAGCATTCAAATGGTGGTTTTCATGCATTAAACAATAAATAAAAATTATCGTTAAGCAGTCGTTATATTTTCGTTATTTTTGTTTCGTTCAGAACTGGTATCCAAAACGGACATTTTCACGTTCGAATGTCGTGTCAGTATAACGTTACACAAACCATTTTTCGTTAAAACTTAACGTGATCAACTCTAAATAAAAACCATAATTGCTGCTGGGGATATTATTTATACAGGTAATTAATTGTTGATCACAATTAATTTACTTACCTAATTCCATATACCTATTTTATTTGTAGCTGTGAACTACTTGACAAAGCGAAATCTTAAATTTATTTAAGTATTACAATATTATTATACATCCATCATATTTTCAAAATGACAATTAATCACTACAATATTTCAAATGATTAATTTTCAATGATTTTATCCGCTCATTTGGTCCATAAAGCTTATTCATATGAGAGGGCCAAGTATAGTAACTATAATCACACTCACAAAGGCATGTGTTGTTCCATCATTCGTTTTTTTAACTTAAGATATTTTTATTATTTTTTGTTTTAATATTTTGCTGTGTGCAGGTGATTTTCTCAATTTTGTGTATACCGTAGTTCACGCAATAGAAGCCCAGGGGTTCACGGTTTTGGGGATGTAATTTTGAAAATAATGCCGCAAATAAAAGCCCAGTGGGCTTATATGATGACCATGGGGCTATAGTTTTTGAATGCTAGAATTTATTATGGCCAAAAAGAGATAGCAAGATTACAAATTATAAATCATTAATAATCATTAGGGTTATACATTCCAAAAGCGCTTCAGATTAAAGAGTTTAAAATCAGAAGCAATTTTTCTCCTACGAATTGAATGGTCTGCTTATTTTGCCGATCAGAAGCGATTTTTCTCCTACGAATTTTTATTTCATGTGGGCGATATAGCACCACATACATACTCTACATTATTGTACAAGTTTGGCTATTTCATTCATCCTGAAGATGAGGATTTGCGTGAACGAGAGGAAATGTGTGAGAAATTATTTGCTATCATTAAATAAATGATGTAAGAATTTGAAAGTTATACTCGCTATCTTGTTTTTAAATGAGCAAGGAGTTAAAACGTACTAATATTTATAAAAAGGCTAATTGAACGTAATTTTAAAGTACTTGTTGAACTAAAGGAGTTTAATAGTAAGAATTCAATAAGTTCGCTTCCTAAGGGTCTTCCACTACGATTTAAAAAAAACTGAAATATACATTTCGAAGAGCAGCTTTCATATATTAATCCCTGCAATTTTCAGCCGGCTATGTTTACAGGTTGAAAAGTTAGAGCTCCTTGAAATTAAAAAATGCAAGGTACATTGAATTTTGATCAAATCGAAGAGCGAGCCGTAATAAACTTTTTGACTTTAGAAGAGAACCCTTCGTCAAATATGAATCCTATTTTAGTGGCAGTTTAAGGGGGATGTACTCTATCTTATGCGGTAGTAATATGGTTGTCTAAACTATTTACATGGGGCAGTCTTAGCCTTAAAATGACCCGAGTTGTGGATGACTCAGTTTGGCAACTACACCGGAAATCATCAAGAAAGTGGAAGCCATTGACAATTCTGAAATGACATAGCTTGACCACCCACCCTATAATACAGAGCGTATTTTCAGCTTTTTCTTGGCGCCAAAAGATTTTTTAACATTTGATCGCGTAGGAGTCAGAATAACACAACCTTCTATGTTCGTCATTGTAAAGACATTAACTTACCTTCCGTTTCAATTTCAACACGTTATCATTGCATTATGTATATTAGTGAATGGATATTACTACTACCACTAATTTGTTTATCTGGCAGCTAAAAATAAACTAAACTCAGCAAAGGTGAACGACCAACCGATGGGCTTATATGGTGTCCATGGGCTTCTAGGATTTGGATGGCTATAATTTTAAATTTGTAACCGTAATACTGCCCCATGGGCTTGTATGATGGTATGGGCTTCTATTGCGTGAACTACGGTAGGTGTGCATCTGCATTTTGTTAAATGATGACCATATAGGGTGAAACAGTAGGTACCATATAAAGAATACGTCAGGGTCAGGCACCTTAGGTACTAAATCGGGTACCTTTCCGCGTATATGCATTATTTTGTAAATAACTCATTACTACCTATTAAAATGATTCAGGAGTTTCTTTAAAAAACAAGTATAATTAACTAACACCTACATTTCACACTATTTCATGGAATACTTTTGTTTGTGGAACATACGAAAAAACTTGTGCCTTTACCCTTTGAGTGGGGCTAATAGGGACAGCCGTCTATTTCATATGTTAGGGACGTTTCTCTGGATGTAAAACTATGAACTAAGGGACAGGAAAACATGTTTTTTAAAAGCTGTCATTTCTTAGTCAAAAATTATATCTACAACCCTATTTAGGCATATTAAAAAAACGCTTCGTTACAACTCGTATCTAATACGACCAAATTGATTAAGAAATACAAAATTTTGACATTGAAATTGATAGATCCATAATTCTATGCAATATATTCTGTAACTTTTCTTCATACTTTTTGATTGTCTAACCCCCAGTCCTATTTAGCAGGCAAAATATGGAAGTTGCATTTTCTTTTGAAGCTATTTTATAACTGCAACTCGTAACCTATAATTCCGAAATTTAAGGAATCTCCATTATAAATGTCAATGAATTGGAAATGATAACATTTGTAATTTTAACACACACCAATTAGTGCACATAAGAAAAGTTTTTTGCTTGATTTAATAGGCAGCTAATTGGCATATTATATTTAAAAATTCTTTGAAAGGACAAATTTCATAATATTACGATACATCCTGCTTTTTCTTGTGTCTGAAGCTTATTAGCTTGGTTGTATTTTTCAATTCCTATTCCAAACATGAAATTGAAACAATGATTGCTCTATAACCATGAAAAAAAGTTTTTCCGCGATTTAGACGATTCTACGGTACATCAAACATCACTACACTGCACTGTACACCTGGTGTATGGTTCAAATAAGTACCTAAAATGGTGTAGGTACTTACTACTTACCGACTGATAGTAATAGTATTGATGGAGGTACCTTTTTAGAAAATTATGTTCCAGTGTGAATTGTAAATGTTGTATGTTTATAGCTGTTGCACATATTGCAATTATTTCCAGAATTCGCACGTTATATAGTAATTGAGTTGCGTGTATGCATTGTTCGGCGAATGTTCTGTACTTTCTTTCTGCAAACATTAGGTTTACATGGCTTGTGGCACCAAGGCAAGGGGTCAGAAAGTTGTTCCATTGTTTCTATACTTATGCCGAGAATTTTTTGAAAAATTTCAGATGTGTACTCTACTAATAATCATAATAAACATAAAGTAGAATATTTAATGCACATCAACTTTAGTGTTACAGTACCTCAAGAAAATGAAACTATTTATAATGCTGTTAATACCGGTTTTTTGAGACTGAGTACTTTGTGTATAATAGCACTTTGTGGAACATAAGGCAAGCTTATAAAAATAAAATACCGAGTGCATGCAATTTTGCAAATACAAACATAAATAGCATGTGCCCTGCTGTGCACCTTAGCTAATTCTAGTAATAATGCAGTTGCAATGCATTAATGCATAGTGTCTGTTTTTAATAGATGAGTGTATAAATGAAGCCCATGCACGAAACTATAATAGTAATGATTGTATATACTTATTTATTATTATAATCTTCCTGGGTTGTTTTTGTTGGAAAAACGTAGTTCAATGCAGATGTACAGAAAATATTGAATTTATAGCGATCTTCTGTGAAGTTATTCTTTTAAGGGTGTGTTGGATCTGAGTGTGAAGTACCTTTACATTTCTAAAGATATTTAATGCTTCCTTGAAGAGTTGTAATAAATTATTTGTATTTATTTAGCATTAGACCGTGCCCGACTTAGTTTTAGTTTTGCAATTGCAGAACCAAAAAATACATTCATCAGTTACACTGTAAAAGTCTGTAAACTCCATTTTCGTTTAACGAAAAACTTTCTCTTGGGATTGCATCTCATTTTGGTAAAGTACCACAAAGCAAGAATTTTTCATAAAAAAGTCATTATGGAGAGAGAGAATGCTGGAGTAGGTCTAATTTTTAATTTATCACGTATGATTAATAATTTCAATATTAATCATTCTGTAATTGCCATACGTTTTTTTCTCATTTGAGTGTTACATTTTAATTTGCATTTTTGTTTGCTGTCTAAACTGCATTTTTTAAGAATATGATTAAAGCTTAAGCAGATGGTATATAAACGAACTAATCATTTTTGATTAAGATTAGAATTGAGAACCCTTACAATAAAGTACACTTACCTTAGGTTGGTTGGTAGTGTACAACCGAGTATTAGTCAAAAGTAATGGAAATATTTTTTGTTAGCAAAGGTAAGGTGTATTTATTTTTATGTAAATGCTTATGGCTCATATCCTCTGCTGATAACAAGATGCCACGTTTGATTGATGGTATACTATGCTCATCGTAAAATTAGTAGACAAAAGTTGTAGTGGATAATGTTAATCTTAATTACAACAATAATCCTAGAAAGGAAATTGACAAGTTGATTTTATTCGCGGTATGCCTTTCCTAATGAACTTACAGATTGGAATTTAGTTATTTCATTAAAAAATCCTTCGCAGAATTGTCAGTTCACTACCTGTTGTACAACATGTATGAAGTTATGTGCCCTATTTGTAGTACCTTACCTTACACTCTGTCTTCTCAAAGTATGTGTGGTAGCTGTATTTCTGAGTGACCAGTATAACCAATGCCGACTTTTGAGTTGTAGAATG
Source organism: Pogonognathellus longicornis (assembly GCA_034694085.1). NCBI lineage: Eukaryota > Metazoa > Arthropoda > Collembola > Entomobryomorpha > Tomoceridae > Pogonognathellus > Pogonognathellus longicornis. The sequence continues at coordinate 21,778 of JAQFYB010002138.1, read as the reverse complement.
TGAAGCTGTTGATGGTAATTCCGAATATGATCATTTTCAGCATAATATATCTTACAGGAAACAAATGCATTATATTTCTCTTTTAGTGGTCACGGTAAGCGTATGTCTGTAGAATGGTAGCCAAGAAATGGATATTTTGATTGCACATAATTGTATTAAAAATATATACCAGTGTATAATGTAGGGAAAGAGTTCCTTGTAATGTTTCTGGTAATGTTGACGCCCATTTACCCGTTGACCACAAGGCGTGAACCCATTTTGAAGAAAAGTTCTAGTATAGTAGTAGTGGATGAGTGTAGTATTTATTTTTGATTGTAATCCACGTACTACGAGTAAACTGCAATTTGCAATCGGTTGCATTTAAAGCGTACCTCCGCACAGATAGTATTACAGAATGAGCACTCGGGATATTGTGAAAGGAAAGGTTCATTATTCTTTTTTTACATTTACTTAGTTTGCTCCAAGGAAATTCATAGAATACTACCTCAGACTGACAAAGTGAGGAATGAACGGCATTATTCAAAAGAAGGAGCAAGGGTTTACGTGCATAGTAGTGCAAATGTACCTACAAATAAATAGTAGTACATCGTAGGTAGTTGTAAAATGAAATGTAGCCTCATGTTTCGATATCGCGTTTATCTCTGTGGAGCCAGCAGAGTCAGGGCGACAACAGCCGGCTAACTGGCACGTTGTTATTTTACACAACAATTTTTATTTGTTTCACTATGTGTATTGTATATGCACTCTGTGAAAGAAAATGCAACGTCAATTCATTCGTCTCCGTATTTTGCTTCGGGTTGGTTGGTTGTTGTAGAAATGGTTAGTATTTAGCAGTGGTGGCAAGTTGTAAATGTAAACCCTTTTGGAAAATCAAACAGGGAAGTTCCTGGAAGCATTAGGCCGGGAAAAGTAGAAAAAAGCTAAAGCTGGTATGATGAAGATTCATAGAAGTGGAACTGGAATGGTTGGTTGATGCGAAAATGTATAATGTAATATTTGCGTAGAAGTCATGCTGATCAACATTAGTGTGGTGAGCCCATAGGGGTATAATACAATTTTCCTCGAGAATCCAAGTTTTCCACGGGTTCGCAGAGTTAGAAGCGGATTCGGCAAAAACCACACTTCTACGTGGCTTTACTAATTTAAGTTCTGTTAGAGAACTATCTGCTTGCTAAAATACATAATACATGGTGAAGTAAACTTTGAAACAAACGAGGGTACTTGGGGGGTACGTGTATTAGTAAGATTGTAGTTGTTACAGGAAATGTATTCTTGATACGAGTTCACTTTACGCTTGCAATTGGCAAATCTACTCCAGTCAAAGAGACCTTGGCATTTTTAATGGTCTAGTGCTTATAGAAATGCATTCGGATGTTTTCACCTGGGTAGGTACACAGGTACGATACATCTTACATTCTACTTTAAGTGCATAGCTATAGGTATCACACACATCACCTAAACTCGTTTATATGTACATATTTTCTTTTTGCAAACTCTAAAACATTCTTGCGCATTTTTCTACCAGAATGTTTTAATGTGTGGAATCATGGCAGTTATACACAGTTACACACCTTAAGTGACCACAATAATTTTATATACACACATGTACAGCGAAAGTTTTAGCATCCTTTGTTTGCAACCCGTAAAATAAAAGCCCCTCTGCATCACAAAATATACCTAAGCTATAATAAAGAAGTAACTGCATTACGGGAGGAAATGGCAAAATGATATAATTATGGATGCAATATATTGCACATAATGTGTAGCAAAGCAATTTCTGCCACACATGAATCTTCTGTTTTTGTGTCTCATGTTTTTGAGACTAATGATGAGTGGCTTGGCTTGTGCACCGGACACACATACAGCCATTGTATAAAGCACTGGCAATGATCAATGACCAAGTACACCGCCTGTATTGACTAATCTTTAAAAAATGCGATGTACGAACACAGGTACTTAAATTCTCATGGAGATTTGGACGTTCATTCATTTGGTTCATGCCAACAATGCAATATCTGAATTGTAAACTACAAAAATATTATACTCTTCTTCTTTACAATACACTGGTAGCAATGTACACATAACACATACCAAAGGTGACGTTATTGGAATGTAATGTAATCTGAAACGAAATTATGTGTGAGACACAGGTACTTTACTTACCTACGACGCTGTGCTCCTTGAATGAATTTGGTCTTAAGTTTGTTTCGCTGCAGCCGTTTTTAATGTGGTGAATTATAGAATGCGAATGACTGATAATAATTTCGGGGTACCTTATTGTTTTCTGTTGGCTTTTCTAATACAGTCATGATTGCAGTAGTATAGTGTTCTCCATTAGTGTGTGAAATAGCTTAAGGCATCCTGCAGCACTGTAGTAGGTAGTGACTGTATGAGTGCAAGGGAATGTGTAAAGAAAAATGTAAAATGTAGCACAAGAAAACAATGTGTGTGTACAATGATGAGATTTGAGGAGAAGAAGCGAGCTGAGTGAGAGAGGACTCATGACAAGAGTATCTCTGTACTGTGTACTCATTCATGCCGGATTGCATGTCTATGAGATTTGAGATTTTTGATGTGCAAATAATATCAAGTTGATCGTCAAGCGAGATGAAACACATACTATCACGTTTTATTCTTCCTCAGACTTGTTTAAGTAGCAACTGATGAATTTTTTACTTTTTCCAAGAATTCGGTGCGCCATGCGCTGACTCACAATTTTGCAATGTTGCTTTCCATGCCATTACTTTACTACATTGCCACACATTAACTGTGTGAGCTCTTCTGGTGAGTGAGGAATGTTATTCCGTTGGTATTATATTAACAAACACTAATAGTGAAGTAAAGTACCTATCCCTATACCTTCACTGAACTATTAGATGTTGGTATGTGTTAATAGTGGCAGATGGGACATTATTATACACTACAGGCTAAAAAACTCGCATTCTTTCTCGCGTTGTAATAACATTGTGCATATTATAGATTTAGTAGTAAGGTAATTGCTATTTTACTACTATTTGTCTCTCTCAGACTCAGAAAGTCTGTGTGTACTGCATTCAGTATTTATAAGCATAATATTAATATTAGGGAATCTAAATAGTTGCAGGTTATAATATATACTTAGCATAAGTGTGTGGTGTATATGGAGGTGGATGTGTGCACACTAAAAGTGTGTTGAAATATTGACATAAGAAAAACGACTAGGTTTATATTATTGCATGTTCAGTTGGTGATGCTTGGTGTAACTTTGGACTATGGGTTTTAGGGCAACAGGAATATAAAGAAGTACATAGTTGGGGATGAGTTATAAACAACTTGACAGTGCAGCTTGCAGTTTATGTTTGCATTGGGAGTTTAAGTACACGCTACTTAATGCTAATTTGCTGCAACTCTACGGTGTGACACAGCATCCGGTTCAATTCACCATAAGGCGTGTAAAATAAAGGGAAGAGGAACAAATTCCGAGAGAGAGGAGTATCATCATCAAAGGATGTTTTTATTGGTAGACGCATTTTATGTAATAATGCAATTGCCAATTACCATTTCATGCGGTTTACAATTGTTGTGAGAATCATTCTTGATTCTGCATACATGAAAGTTACTTTACTAAAGTTAGAGTTCGTGTAGCCCTAGGTGGAATTATACACTTAATTGTACATATATGTACTACACTTGTTCGTGTTCCAACTCCTCCTTCTATTCTGGGAACTTAGCCTCCCAGTCTCTCTCTGATGTATATGGTTCAGTGTTATACTAGTACCAGGATACTGTGTCATGTTAGTTTAGTGTGTATAAGTAATCTAATGGTTTAATTGAGCTTCATTTGGTGCGTTAATGTAGAAAATGTTTATTCATGCGATTTCCTTATCTTAATACTCAGGCGTGATTTACTAATTACTAATTAGACTAATTATCATGCAATTATTGAAGCCATGCCGTTTACAAACAAGGATTTAAAACAGGAGACAAAGTGTGCAGTGCACTACATATTATACTCAATTTTTATTTGTAGTAACAGATTCATTTCTAGAAATATTTATCGTCTTTATTGGGATTTGTCATTTTATTAATCTGTTAGAAATTTTTTACTGTGCTACAGTGTACCGTGTGTAGGTATATGTAATTATTAAGGATATTTGAAGTACTTGAAGGTAGGTCACTGAAGAGGTGTATGTGTGATGCGTAGCGTAGGTATGAATTAACAGTTAATTGTAACTATGAAGTTGGAATAAACCTTTTGATATGTAACTATCGTGTACCTAACCTAGGTCCGTACCATGCATACCCCCCAGAGTGCAAGTATTTACGTTGAATATGTAGCAATGCTATTGAATTGACTCAATTGACTGCGTAATGATATACCTTAATGTTGATTCTTGTATGATTCGGTATTTTGTAATGTAACTTCATTGGACTTTCAAAATGCAAATATCGGCAAAATGGCATAATCATAAAAAATCTTGCTACCATACTCATACAGTGTTGATAGTTGGTAGTTATATTATATTTAAACTTTAAGTATGTACTTACCTAACTTAACTTACATCAAATGAACTGTGGTTTTAGTATACCTACACTTTAATGTTAATCACGTACTTGTGTTTTAATGTACTACCTTATAGGTAGTTAGGTAGTTTAGTTTCTGTTACTGTAGTTAGTAGTTGTGTCGGATGCTTAATGCGTATATACTATATACAGATACTTATGCTTGTACTTTGTACTGTTGTACTACCTATTATTATCAGTTATCGTTACCACCAATAAATCATCATTATTCTTGTACACTTTAATTTGAAGTTTCCAAGTAACAACTTTTTGACATTTATAGTCACCACTTATACAATTGATGGGTACAGTTTTATCTCTCGCTTGGAATGGATAGATGTATAAATATGGCGTACACTTCGAATCGAATTATAATTATATGTAGATACTAGATACCTGTATAAATTGAATAAATACATTGATTAAAGTGTTTATGATTTAATTTTTTTATTAGCTGGAAACTACGAAGTATCTGCGCTACAATTGGCTACAGTGTTTCGTATGTATGTGTGTTTAGTATTTTAGTATGTATGTATACAGTAGAAACAGTTGTAAGTGCAAAGCAGAATAAAATCTATCGTACATTAGCACATGTCATCTGTCAAGGTTAGGATCGAGCTTGACCTACGTCAATGAATAACATTTACATAAATCTTTAATGTGCTTTTCATACTACAACATCATATAGTGAAGTACATGCATCGCCGACAGTCTCCAGTAGTTATGCGATTGCGGTCAATACTACTACCATGTTATTTCTATTCAGAATCATCTAATACTATCTGTTGTATATATTATGTGCACGTTGTATAACACGTAGATTTGTTTGATTTCCACATTTGTAAAGAACAGATTATGACAAATGGATAATTTTTGACATTTTCTTGCAGAGTATAGTGAATTTTGTATGCTAAAAAAATTGCAAGGATGGATCTGCTGATAAATATGGCCTAGGCTGCATGTAATACCTAAATGTTTGTCGCCAGTTTATTGCTCCTTAATCTTCAATAAAACTGATAGGGGTCTTGGGGAAGAGCAGAGTTAATGATTGAAATTGAACTTTGTCTGTGTTCGTTCAACTAAATGTAACAGCACAAAATATTGCATGTTGAACGATTGCTCTAGTATTGCACATGTGGATGTGGCTATTGCAAGTGGCAAGTATGCACTCAACCAGGGAAAATGCAATGCCTGTCTCACTGTCACCAGTGTATATACTTTATACTCGCTAATTTCTAATTTTATATGTAGAGGGGTAAACTTAGCACTGCTCACAATCATAGTATGTCCCAATGTATGTGCCTAACAGCCTAATACACTGTGCGTGATTCGTTAATGTTTTTAGTTAAATTGGTACTAGGAAGGTAATAAGTGTCATCCTAACCTACCATTGACACCATTTTCAAGAAAGAATGTAGACCAGTAAATCACAAAGAAATTCGAAGTCAGAGATTCGATTAGGCTTCTTATCTCTCTGGTAAATGATGAATTTTAAAATATATTGTTGAAAAACGAATATAACTGCCTGAAACACTACGGTTGTTTATATGTAATAATAAGTAATATTAATTTTCTCCGTTCTTGTAGGATTTAGTACGGTGTCTCTCTTTGTCACACATTAAGCAGTTTTAGTTTTTGCTGGCTACACATAATTTTATTATAGATTTATCTGGTATGAGTACTTACTTACGTGTATCAATTCAGTTTTCAAATTGTTTCATACCGATTTTGTGAATTACGGATAAAATAAGAAGAACTGATAAATTCATGATTGATATTGATGAATTCCTACTTCCAATATTGTAAAAACTGGTTAACAAAAATGTTTTCTCAGTTTTATTAGCTAAGATAATGTTATCGGACCTAAGGAACTATTTTGTTAAAAACTGTTTTGTTGAGGCTTTTCTGTATACAATATACAGCACTTATACTAATTGACTATTAATCTTGTGTACAATGTTTCAAGTGGTAAAGTTAAATGATAATATTTAAAGCATTGCGAAAACATATTATAGTACATTTATGTACATAGGAATGTAAAGTGTCATTCTTTAGTATTACCTGTGTTTAAAAATAAATATTTATTATGTAATTTATGTAGTATTAGGTAATTGCAAATTCACCTTTATAGGAAGAGGAAATCTATACTTAGCTTTAACAACAAATGCCTGTTGCGTACTCAGTGCACACAAGTACATATGTACATTAAATGTACACACATATTTATCAACTTAATGCTGTAGTTATGCAGAAACTTTGCATTTCTGAATAACTCGATGTCCACATCGAATTATCAAATTAAACAAGAGCCTCTTACTCAACTAGTCTCTGTATATACTAGATATAAATGGTCATCATGTGCAAATCCGGTTCGAAGGCTAATGAATAAACTGATGGATGTTTTTCTACTGCATACTGTTGCAAACTACTGACGTATAAAATAGCATTGACCAGATTGTTTTATTTTGATGCAATGATGTATATCTCTGTGTACAATGTCCATAGTTTCTATATATAGTGCTCTCATCATGTAAAAATACGTACAGGTAGGTAGGTACATTAGTAGTAATACTGTTGCAGGCTATATATACGATTATAATGACTTAATTTGGTTTTACCTGAAACAAAACACTACCATCTATACATGCATTTATAGTTAGGCAAGTATAGTATAAGTATGATGTTTGTGAATAATATTTGTATCACCAGGCAAGACACCAATAGTCATAACATTATTATCATGACGAGCTTCGCTTCGTGTGTGTCCCTTTCATGATTGCTTAATCATTGGCAGTCCATCATGCATTAAAACGCTATAGGCTTCCAGAGACAAATGCTGTTGTGCATACTATATATAGAATAAGTATGCAATTGCTTTTATTATCTTTGCTTCCGTTAAAACATGCATGATAGAGGTGTATAGTATTTATTATACCTGCACTGTGTGTATGGCTAGTCAAAATATACAAAATATTATCATCATTCCAATGATTATTGTAGTGTGTCATTGTGTGGCAACTACCGTGTGTACGTTTCGGAGTAATTTCAAATTTGCGTGCACATGTGTATTTGTAGTGTAGGTACTAGGACGTACCTACTGTATATGCTCTGCTACTGTGTAACAGAGTACATATCTCTGATCTATTGCAAATACTTGCAATCTATTTATCGTTTATTTAAGATTGGATTTAATGGGAAAGAGACGATTCTTCTGAAAAATTTGACAGCCATACGCGACAACCATGTGTATCATACGTACATAAGTACACATAGTTCAAGGGAGCATGTATTCCAAACTTCATTGTGAAGTAATGCATATTTACAAATAGGTATTAATAATTGTCGGTTACTCAGAGTTCTAGAAAGAAATAATATTGTGTTTGTGGCTAATGGTCTCATCTTTACTTTAGTATGTCCTTAATTGCAAAGTATTCTTGTATAGGTAAGTTATTATTATAGTAAGAGTTTAGGCATTTTACATATAGGTATGTAAATGAGGAAGCATGAACAAAGTACATAGGTATGAATGCATACCTGTCTGCTGTCTGAATTCTGCAGTTCTTTACAATAAGAGACTTCGACTTGCTTTAAATGACTATATAGTCTAGGTAGGTAATTTTTTATTGAAGTAAATATTGAGATACTGCTATGATGTTATTTGCCTATAGAAATAAACACATGCGTCACAACAAGTAGGTACAGAACGTCGTGATTGTAATTCCTTGTTAGTAAACGTGACAGAGTTAAGAAGTGAAGCATTTCAACAGAAAGCTATACATTATATTATAACAAGCAAAAGCAACCCTCCCACTTGTTTCATTTCTATAGTTAATAGTGTGTATGTTACAGACAGAGTATAGATTGTATACATAGGGATGTCAAAGAGTATAGAATAATAGCAAGATGATCTAACTAATGACGCCATCCATCATGCTGCACAACACGTTTTTGTGTCTATATTTAACTTCATTGCTTCTTGTACAAATAAAGCAAGGAATATGATCCATCTTGATTAGAATTGTCGTTTCTCCGGATGATAATGATCCTCAATTCATTCCAGATTCTGACTTCGGAGAAGGGCACGCAGGTACTCAATATTTTCTGTACGTATTGGAAAATCAGGATTCCGTAATACTTTGTTGTTATTCTCAAGGCTCGTGAGAAAATCCGAGAATCTGAATTCCGAGAATTCAGTTACAAACCTACTTAAAGAAAAATCTTATATTTGCACATCCTTTGTCATTTTGGAGACAGCTTGCTATGTGTTAGTTAGCATTAGATAATGATACATATTGACCATTGGAGCTGTTTATGGACTCAATGGACTTTCTAACCTATTATTTACTTAATGTTCCTTAATAATTAAACACAATATTTACAATTCCATGAACTTATCTAGGTATGTTTACAATTGTAAGCATTGTGCTTCGAACAAAATGAAACAAAAATCATGTCTTTGCATTGTCACGCTTTTATTTACACCTTATCAATTTTCTACAAATACCTATGGTAGTATATAGCAAGTGTATATTGTACTAATGCTGTCTAAGATTTATATTTAGCACTGAATACCATATGTTTGCTACATTACCTACAGTTTGCGTAAAGTATTTACGCATTGCTGTGTTTGCCGTTAAAAATAGCGTTCTGTGAAAAGCCAATAAAACAACGTTTGCGTTGGAGGATTATTCGTTCACTATAGCATCAGCTAATCAGCATCCACTGCAAGCACAACTATAGTAGTAGAGTTAATACAAGGGGTGGAGATACAGGCTTCTTCCCACGTGCGTAAAAACTCATGAAAAACACTCAAACTACAAATGGAATTTTCGGAAGTAGAAGTTTGTGAAACAAAAAAACTAGTTGAAATGTCAGTGCATTTAACTTTTCAGAATTAATGTCAATACTAACTGCTAAATAATTTTCAAAGATATGAACTCTATTCTACAAAGAAAATTAAAATGTAACTCGTGCATGGACAAACAAACGCTTATACATACATTATAGTACATATTAGGTGTACTTCTATTGCTTGAGCAGAAACAAGCAGTTAATAGTACTCTTACATTTATGGTACATATACTACGTTTTACATAACCGTAGTTATGTACTGCATCATGGTGCCAATAAGCGGTTTAGGTACTATTGCTATTGCTATTGCTATAAAATATGGATGCCTCACCTGTATACTGTTTGCAATTCCATGTATAGCAAATATTGTTATTTTTACTTTCATGTATGCATTGTTTTGTTTTACAAACTAAACGAAATAATCTGAGACTTGTGCATAATAATTCTAAGTATGTATTTTATTTACCTAAACCACAATTTACCCTACAAATATTAGTTTGAATGAAAAATAGGTGCAAATAAATGAGAATTAGAAGTGAGATATAGCTGAATGCATAGGTTAAGCCACTGTAACATAAAAGAGTATTTAATTACCACATAGTGGTTTTAGTTACAGCCAATATTCATTATGCTAGTAATTTACCTAGGTACTAAAATAGCCAGTTAAACCAGTGAAATGTAATGAAATATGCCATAAAAAAATGAAAATGTGTTGATGGTTAAGAAAAGGTGATTCCTGTAGGAATTATTTCAGTTCATAGCACATAACACATCTCATACAATTAAGGTGTGTTGCTGCATTGCACATAATACAGATACATACTATTTAGCAGTATCCTGTGAGGGATGAGTATATGACTTCCCCTTTTGGCTCTTTATTTACTCAACGTAAGTATACTTTTCAAAAAGTGGGATGTTAATGCTAATAAAGTACTAAGCTGACTGATTTTGTTTATAGTTTGTATTGTATAGTGCGAATTGACTACTAAGTATCACTAGCATATAGTAGTTTGGTGCGAAAATACGTTAGAATGAAATAGACTAGCAGGTATTGTTAGGTATTTTGTATATTTGTGGATTACATTGGGAGTGTAGATGAAGCAGTCTCTGAGTGAATGAGTTGCGTTGTTAGTTGCTGCGATTGCAATAATGATGTTGTGACTGTATTGCTATAGTAAAGTGGACTAGGGTTACATATATACATATAATATAGGTACAAGTAAAGTGTGGATTATTTTGTGTACGTGTAGTTCATGTAGTGTAATGAAGGCTCTCGGAGGTTAGTGTAAGAGTCAGAGTGAGTGGACGTGGAGTGCACAGTGGTAGAGTGAGTGAGTGAGAAGTAGTGTACAAGAAAAGTGAGGGATGATTCATCCATTCATTTTTGTGTTGTTGGGGTGGCTGTTAGTGCAATGTGTAGAGTGTGGTTGCTGCGTATTGTATAATGTGTACTATCAGATAGCATCCCATTCATTCATAAAGTTGAAGGAAGAGAGGAGATAGGACAGGAAGTAGGAGTGAGTCTTTTCTGATGAGTCGAGTTCTTACTTTACTACTGTGAGTGTGTGGGAGTAATCTTTGTAGTATGTAATAATGTAATAATAATACTAAATACTCACACACGAGAACGTAACATTATTTTTATATAACTATCTCTCCATGTATTGTATATAGGGAAATGCCAGCAAGCAACCGCTAAAAGCAGGGTTTGTATATGAACAAGTTGTAAACGACGAGTAGACTAATAAGCAAACGAAGTTCGCAAGCAGCAAGCAACGATCTTTTACTCTTTCTTGTGTATAAGTACAGACTATACAGTTGTAGATTCATCTTGAATCTTGACTTGACGAGTCGACTTCTATGGAATTCTTTATGATTCTTTCATTTTCAACGTTTGCCTTATGGTGCTCAAGAATCGATCCTTAGTTATACACTAATATTATACTCTGTTAACCTCCACCTCGTGTAAAAAAGATGTTTATACATTTTGATGACTCTATGTTGAATGTAACAACGTAATAATGTATGTTGGTTTTGCTATTTTTCATTGATGGGGAGAGTGTAGAGTGTATGATTATGGTATGTATGGGAGTGTGCAGTGTTTTCATGCTCATTGTGAGTTTCCTACTGTAATATATACGAACAGAAGCACAGACGTGTAGTTTGATACGCTAATAAATTGCAGTGTACTAATAATAATGGTGCCTGTGTGACAGCCTCGTTTGTCTTTTCATTATATTCCTAGTTGATGTGATTCAATCACATAAATTACGTACGTTTTTTGAGGTGAACATTGCTTGAACTTTCTTCTGTAATTACTGGAATAACACATGTGTCATTCTCGGAAGACTGTGTGCCATGCCACAGTCGCATTACTTGTATACTCATAGTCCTGGTGGAGTCGTCATTTTTTGTGAAAAAAACATTGCGACTGACTCGACTCATTTTTACAGTCGTTTGTTCAGTATTTAGAAGGTTTTTTTTATATTTTCTTTGCCACAGTGCCACATGCCGCTATTAACCAAGTCTCAAGTACTAAAATTGTATGATGAAATGACTAAACCATGAAAACGTTGATGGGTTATTCACAATCACTCACCCTTTATATCCGACGAATTATTTTCATGTTTAATTAAACACTTTTACTGTGACTAACTGACTACTAGAGTAGCATTATACAGAAAGATAAAAATTAGCTAATAATATGATATTCGTTTCTATTACTGTGTACGAATTAATATTAGGTTTATTTACTTTACAATGATGTTACTTACCTATATGAATTTTTTACACGAGCGAGAGCTTGTAATTTATACCACGGGTTATATTTGTGTTATACTATACTGATTAATATTCATGAACGCTGTATATACTGTTAGTTCTTAGTATGATTCGTTTATTGAGTATAACCGACATTTTTGTATGGATCTGATCTGACTGTTTGGGTGACCTATGTGATGTGTGTCTGTTTCGTCTCCGTTTCGTTTCTACAAACCAAACGTGCATTAATAGTTGCGATGTTTCCGCTGACTAAAGCTATACATACAGCACAGCTAATAATGAATGAATGTGACACGACACACATGATTCAAATTTTTTACCGACGACTCACTGCATTCTTGTGATGTTATGATTGCTCATTGCCACAGTCCATTAAGCTTTTCTATACTTACTAATATCGTTTGCTTAGTATAATTTTTCTAAATACCGTATGTGCTCTTTTCTCTAGTATATTTACGATGCACTCAAATAGGACAATAGGATCGAGTCATACAAAGTATACCTACATACACATAGTTTTTTGAAATCCATACATTCTGTTTGGCTGTGGATGTATGAGAAAAAGAAAAGAATGGATAGTAAAAAATCAAAATGCTCTTTATGTTTTATTAATAGATTTTTACGATGTATCTTATGCGTATCTGTTGCTTTGTTCTTAGCAGCCGAGTGACACAGTCACAGCCGTATCATGAACGGCGCATTTATTCATTCTCTTTTAAGTTTTATTCATTAATTTGTCGCTCTAATTTGCTGCGTCTGTTCTTCAATAGTATAGAAGTAGTACCTATACACTACAAAGTCCTAAAAAAGGATGAGACTTCGTTAAAAATAAGATATTCTGTATTCTATGTACTCTACGTTTCATTATTGCGAAATGCTCGTCTCTGTTCTGTAGTTCTGGTTTTTTGTCCTAGAGGTATCTTTAGAGAGAGAGAGTAGACTAGATCAATCCCAGAAGTATTGAAAAGTATGGCAAAACGACAGTCTACTCTTCCAGTCGTTTCGTTTGTCGTCGTACGTATTTTGTTTTCATTGATGATGTAGAATGAAGATCCAGCCTTGTGATGCTGTGCTGTGTGTCAAAATCTAGTGCAATCTTCCTACGACGCAGAGCACGAGAACTCCATCCGTTCTACAATGACTAATGAAATGAGTTTTATATATATACAAATCCAACATTCAATCTATAGCTTTTGCAATTGCAAAATATCATGCTCTATGTCTATCAAAATTTACAGATATATGCAATCCATGTACAATATACAGCAGATTGATTCTATACAATGCAATGACACACACTCACACATGTTCCTATTCTTTATTTAGGTAGGTTGTGGTTTCGTCTGAACTTAGCCATTTATTCAGAATGTCAATCAATTCTATGATCAATGAAAAAAGAACATGGATACACGTACTTTTATCATTTGCATTTCCAGTAAAAAGTTTATGCATGAAGATTGAAGAGATACCAATAATGCTGCAATGAATTGTTTTCCTATTTGCGACTTTTCACGAAAATTGTTTTGGAATTGTGATGAAAATAAAGGAGGCGATAAAAATGATTACAGCTTTTTAATGTACTATGAGCTCCTCTAATTATTCTCAGAATAATTGAGCATAGTACACGTTTATTATTTGTATAGGTAACAGGTATATGTACTAAAGGGGTGCTCATTGCACTATAGGTGGTTAGTTAGTTGTTAGTTGTTATTATGCTACTCAGTTTACAATTACCGTTTACCAGTAACCTTATCAATAAGTGCGCACCTCAACTACGTAAATGGTAATTCAGAATTTGATAAAAGGTTAGGTGTTGGGTTATAATGGCTTATTATGGTAATATTGTGAGAGTCTGTTGGAAACAAGTCTCTCTGTGTCTCTCTCTACTCTCAATCTCTGACCACAAAGAGGGTCCTAAACCAAAACCCCATCATCCACCATTTATTCATGTCAATGGGATATCTCTATATTACATTACATACAAACTTCTATAGGATCTATGAAGATAATAATAAAGTATAGTACCTATAGGCACAGGTGATGTGCAGGTGATCATTGATTTAACAAAATGTTTGATATATTTTATATCTTGTATCGTATGGTAATGGTACGATGATCGACGACCACGACCTACGTAATGTATGTTTTAGTATGCAACGACTGCTTTTACTATATACACATATTTTGCTAAAATACGATATAGCATCAGCACAACAGAATTTTTTTAAGGTCATTCATACTATCATACTACATAGACATAGTCGTTTTATATGCACTACAGTGCAAAAGATTGGCTCGATAATTGAATTACTGTATCCCTAATCACAATTCATTGTGTTTGTAAATGTGAATGTGATGCTTGTATGAAAGAAACGCTTCATATGTGTACATATGAAAGTATGAGCCTATAAGTAACAAAATGAATGTCCGTTTCGGTCCATCGCTGAAACTCGAAATCATTGATTTGAATTTCCAGCATACAGCAGTTTAGGTTACATCACATATATATAGTACTTGTTGTGTTTGTGTTTGTATTGAATAGTATGTGCATGGATGTACTTACAAATTTATACAATGCCTACTCAAAGAGGAGTGATGTGTAAAAGCGGCCTATCTTCATGAACTGGTCCCTGGCCTGTGTATCTTTTAATAATAATACACACTCATTCATTTCCAAGCTTTTCATTTATACAAGACTGAATAGCATTACTAGCAGGCGGGTTGGCTATACCTACTCTGATTACATTATTATGCTCATTATACTTCAATGCTATTTGTATACTCACAACTATCTTGAATGTATGTGATTGTAAGTATAAGTTAACATTATGATTGAAATAAATAGTATTTAATAATTGGGGAAACAGTTTTCAGTCCCATTTCATTCTTCGTCGATTTTCCGTGAACTTATTGCTCTTCTCATTTATTCTCTCAAACTAACGCAACGCTCAAACTAACGTATTCAAATCTGTTCTGCACACAGGCCTATAATTAATAGATATTCCTTAAACTTGCAGTACTTTTATAAATATGTATTACATACATTTATAAATTGGGTTAATGTATTGTATATACATACCTAAAATTTAATATAGAGATACATATGTATTTTCCATACATATAGCAAAATGTGTAAAATTTGAGTTAGTTGAGATACAAATAGTTGTTTTAGTTAATTAAGTTAGTTAGTACATATAGCAGTTTAGGTAGTTGAGATACGGATTGAATTAAATTGAAGGAAGTTTTGTATATGTATCATTGTAATATTCTGAATAATTTGAGCTACACAGAAGCAGTCGAATATTAGATACGTTACAGCAAGATGAGTGTGTGTGTTTGTTGAGGTGTATTTGTGAATGTACATTACTCATTCTCATTATAATATTATTGTATTTGTACTGTAATATATAGTAAAATAGTAATAGCACAGACACACACATACACACTTCTCCTTAACATTAGATTAGGTTTTTATGTAGTGTACGTAGATTTGGTTAGGTAGGTACATTAGTTTGATATGGTATGTAGTATGTAGTAGTAATGGTAGTAATAGTGGTTGTGGAACGTGTGTATGTGATGTGTGTGGATTGAATTGACTTACTCACTTCGTCATTACTCATCGTAGGCCAAGAGAGAAGACAGTGAGCAATCCTGAATAACAGGCCGGCAGTCAGTGAGCATAGCGAAAGTATATAGGAACTGCGTTATTATCCTTCTTCTCTTGCGTCTCTCACTCTATTACATCCATTCTCTCCATTCTTCAGACTCAGAGCACTGCACTGATTCACACAGATTCTCTTTTCTTCTATTTCTTGTGAGAGTCAATATCTACTCCACAAAAGTGTACATACATAAGATTACATACTTCTTCTAGTGCATATACATTCATACACATACACAGAGAGGTGTCTGCAAGAACCAAGTAAAGTAGAGAAGAACGAGAGAGACCGTCGCAGATTTAACCCAAACATTTGAACTGCGGTGTGTGTGTGTTATAGTGTTGTGTAGTGTGTGTATCATAATATTTTTACCTAACTAACCACTACCTAAGATAGAAAAGCATGGGGTAGGCTAGGTCTATCTCAGTCTGTCCTCGGCTTCCTGTGATTCAGTTCAGTACAAAAGTTTCTTTCTTGTTTTACGTATTTGTATTTGTAGCCAAATATTCTCCCACCTTAGTAAATACTCATCGTAGTACACATATACACAGTAACATTAATTAATTAGTAATTTGTATTCAGATTTTCTTATTTATTTGCAAAGAAAAAAAAGAATACTAAGTAATATAATGTACTGAGTGACTGACTTGACTCGGTAATTTGTTCTGTGCAGCAACTTACGTTTTCAATGATACATCGTATAGATACACAGTGAATTAGAAAAAGGCTGTAATTACATATAATTACAATTAACAATTATCTCAAATTAAAATCATATTATGGGGGTTGCAAATTAAAAATTTTGATCATTTGTTAAAAAATTAGGCCTTGTTGAGCAATTAGTTTTTCCCATGTGTGGCTCTTGACTGTTGCCTTGCACCTACGAGCTGTATCTCAGTTGAAATCTTAGCTGATACAAATCTTATCGGTATAGGTTCAGTGGTAAAACATAAATTATTATTGTTTCCAACGATCTCAAATCCCACCTGTGCAGAACAGAACTTGTTTATACGCTCTTCTTCTATTATTGTTAAGTAATGCTCTTCATTCATTCAGTTTTTGATGTGTGTGTGATTTATTTATACATATAGTTATATGTGAGTTTGTAAGTGTGATTTATTTTTGTACCTATACCTTCAATCTTAATTATTGTGGTCTCGTAAATTTATTCGTTATTAATCAACTTGCAAATGATTAATTACCGAACAAAGTTGATTTTTATTGTGGTGACTTAAGTGAGTTCTCAGAATTGACATTTTGCCAATAGTACAAAAATAACTACAACCCAAGAAATTTTATCAAAGACATACATATAAAAAAGTTGAAATACAAAGCTAGAGTTTACAAAGTGCCTTTTTTGTAAGCAGATTATATACGACAAAGATCACAGTTTTGTGTGCTACTAACAAATTTGCATACATTCATACATTTATTTTTCACTGAAACTGTACAACACTATTGCAAAAGAATAGTTGTGCTTGTATGTGACTCCTAAATATATACCTACAAATGCAAAAACTAAAAATAAGTATACCTGCGTAAATACTAAATACCTAAAAATTTGACACGTGCTTTTAGTCAAGTCTGATATATACATAGCACACCATACTAAAAAATATGGTCATGTATAACCCATCTGAGACTGATCGTGAAATGTCAAGCGACGGGGAATTTCCGTCTATCGAATGTGATGACAGTTTTCCAGTTCCTACTTACTGGGGTATGTAAACCTATATATGCGTAAATATTTAACATGTTTTTTACCTTCATTTAACTTTAATCATACCAAATCAAGTAACAAAGAAGTTTCAATTTCATCTGTTTACATTACAACTGGCTGGGAGAAGTATTTGGTGTGTAGGAGGGAGTAAAGTCATTGTGGGAAAGATATACCTACACAATTTGACACTAAATTTAAAAATGTATCTCTAATAGTACACAAAACATACAACTTGAATATATCCAGCTCACTTTGTTTATATTATTGTAGTAGGATCATTGCATGTACATACATACACATACATAGTGAAATATATTTATATAGTAAAATAGTAATAACGACTCCTGGGATGATGATGAGAACTAATATGGTAATCTCTCAGAAGTCTCTCATCATTATAATGTAGTGGATGCTGCATGAATGTATTTTTTGTGTACGTGAGCAAATTGATGCACTCTATAAACGCCCAAATTCTGTGTGAGTGTGCTTTGTTCACCTTGATATAAAATGTGTTACCGTGTGTGTTGGGTTATGTGCTGTCTTTATTCCAAACTATTTAACTAATGTCTTCAATGTCTCCACAGTTTACTTACCTTATTTTGCCTACAGTTGCACTTTTTACAGAGTGTGTTGTTGTATTTGTATGTAGGTATGTGTGTCTTGTCTATGTCTATACTTAAAAGTGTAGACCATGACGTGATGTGATTACGTCGAACGAACTTACTTACTCGTATTGTTGATGGTAATAATAATATGCCCACGCTGTCGTTCCTGCGTCTGCTACGAACGACCACTATACTACAGCTGAAAAAGCCGGCCGGTGTGTTTTGTTGTGCTTTGTGTGATGTGAAAATTGTTTTGCCTTATATTACACCATTCAGTCATTTAACGCATTGCGTTTTGTAGTTGTGTAGAAATATAAAGCTATAGATTAAAAAGAAAGAACTAATGTAATTCAACAATTTTTTTTTGCATATTTTTGCTAAGAGTTATGTTTTAATGTAAACAAGATTTGATGTTTTTGAAGGCATGTAGTATGCGTTTAGTGTGTATAATCAAAGAATCCTTTTCAAGTTGAAAATAGGAGAATTTTCGAGACAAAATAACTGCAATACATTAAACAAATGCACGCTAAAGATACACATACAGATTCATGCAGCATTTAAATATTTATCTTTATCAATAATACCTATTCAGAAAGTACCTGAATTTAGTATTACAAAATAATGTAATGTAGGTGGAAATAAGTAACAAGGAAATTAGTTAGAACCATTTAGAATTGCTTGCAGTTTAACGAAAGGTCGATTTTTATTGAGAATTGAAACTGAAAGAGTCAGATGATTTTGTTGGTAGCTACAGGCTGTATAGAAGTAAGTATAAGTATAATAGGCAACTATGGTACATACGTAAATGAATTAAAGCGAAGTCATTGGAATTGGAAATACCTCGAAGAGTATTCTGGAATACACCTTGATTGCTTTGTCTCTGGCACCACGACTAACTCGAGTCTACACATTAAGCT
Source organism: Pogonognathellus longicornis (assembly GCA_034694085.1). Lineage (NCBI taxonomy): Eukaryota > Metazoa > Arthropoda > Collembola > Entomobryomorpha > Tomoceridae > Pogonognathellus > Pogonognathellus longicornis. The sequence continues at coordinate 2,703 of JAQFYB010002138.1, read as the reverse complement.
TCGTTTCTTATCTCTCGATGATAAGCTCTGGAGCTGGGGAGTGTAGTAGACATGATTCTGCTTCTTCTTCTCTTTCTCAAAGATTCTTGTACTTTGAATGTCTTTGTCTTATATGCATAGGTAAATGGTAAATGTACATACTGTTATAATATTATGTTACTGTACATAAGACGTTTTCGTATAGGTATACTGACTGGTTTGTTAGAATTGGTTTGGTTTGGTTTGGCTCTGTCTCCAGTGGGTCGGTGTTTAAGTATAAGTTAATAACTAACTGAGTCAGTCATACGATCACATTTTGCAGGTTTTCTTCCGTTCTTTCCTGTCTGTCCTGACTTGGTATCTCTGAGAAGATTGTTTGCATCCCAACTACATCCAACCCCGCCCGCCTCTCTGTCCTGAGTTGAAATAATTTAACTCTGCATGAAGGGTTACATTTAAAATATTACACATTGCACATAAGAAAGTACATACATAATATATATTTTGTATATGTATTTGTATATAAAATAGAATAATGATTTAATGAATTTGATATATGTATAATGATACATACATAATGATTATACTACCGTGTGTTATGTAAAAAGTACGTGTTCATTGTGTATATTATGTACACGATACAAAAGTAGTAGAAAGGCGAAGAAAAAGAAGATGCTAAATTCACAGAAATCTGTTTTCTATGAAGAAATGCTCAAGTTGTATGATTTCGAAAGGGTAGTATGTACTTATTCATGAGCGATTTGCTCAAAGTGTATTATAAAGTAAAAAAATTCATAAAGAGACTATCTGGGTAAAAGTGAGTGAGTGTGAGTGAGAAAGAGCGAGCGTACGCGGTAGCAGGATTCACTTAACGCAGATATGCATTCAGTCATAGACTCTGCTTCTGCTGTTTATTTGTTAGTTGTTACTGGTGGATGTTGAAAATACATATACATAAAGAAGAGTGTGAGAGCCGTAAGGTAGTGTTATGTTGCGTAATGTAGTATTATTGTGTTATAATGTCGGCTTAGATCGGTAGAGCAACAAACACAACAACTACTAACTGCCACTACACACATACATACATACATATAATATAGCAAACACAAGCATTCTCCTACTGCACTCCTGCCTCTAAATTCTAAACTGAAACAAAACAACTAAACAGCCTACACTACTCACACTATACAAAACCATACTACTATTAGTGCCTGAATCTTACTCACACATAATCTGTGTGTGTGTTGTGTATGTATTTGAGTATGTATTTGAGTATTTGTACCCGAAGGAACTCGACTTAGTTGAGCTTGTAATAGAGGAGTCTTCTTGGTGTGGTATGCAATCTGCATGCACACACATACACAGTAAAGTAATAAGATGCTATGGATGGAATGACTAATCTGTAGATTTGTATGAACAAATCCTGTGCATTCTTATTATTCATTGTTGTCTTTCGGCAAAGCATCACACTACAGGAGCAGTAAAGCAAAGCCAATTCACAGATCAAGCTTCTCTACTTACTTACTTACTTACCTGTTGTTGTTGTTGTCGTACTGTTCTTCTTCTATACTGTTACATTACTATATTTTAAACGTGTATAACTTAGAGCAAATAAGAAAATAACAACTACTAAGCTATGCGGATGCATGTGTAATGTGTACCATATATTTTAGTAGGTATATTATACACAGGCAGATATATTGTTTAGTATGATACACTAGCTAAGTATATATTTTATATAATATATGTAATTGTGTGAAGAATTTTTCGTTGTTCATTAGAAATATATTTTATTGTTGCTTATTATTATAATGAAGTTTTAGGTAGGTATATTGTGTAGTAGGATTGTCATGTATTTGGGTATAGGTTTGTATGTGTATTAATATATAGAGCTGTTCTTGTGAGTCTGATTGTATAGCTATCCGTTGCAAGTTGTTTGCAGTGTCTGCTGCAAATGATGTGATGCTTACCTTACAAATGTAATTTAATATAAATCTGAATGAATCCATGTACCTAGCTATAGAAATCTACCTGTCGTGTTTTTCACCAGAGCAATCTTCTCCAAAGTCTGGCTGTCAGTGAAATAAGTAGTCAGTGAATAGCAGTGTAATGCTTCAAGAAAGAAATACAATGAAATCTGAGTGTAGCAGAGAGACTACAATTTAGTCGTTAGTAGCTTTTAGACTTAAATACTCCTTCAATGCAATGAGTAATGAAATTATACGCTTGTATGAATGCAATAGGGTTTCAGTTTTAGACCTACTAGATACGATTCCACCATAGCGCGTCTATCGCTAAATATTAAATAGTATAACTTTTTCTATATTTCAATTACAGCAGGTTCAGAGCTTACAAATAGTTTTTCAATTATTAATAGCATGATGATATTCAGACTTGTATCATATCATAAGACTCATTTCGTATTTACCCAGAATTGTTTCTTTCTGTTTCATTTCAAATGTTTCATTGGAATTTGGAATCGATTTGGAAAATTGGATACATACAAATGTGATATCTATCCCTTTAATGGAATTTATTTTGTCTTAATTACCATAACCATCATGTATCGTACAAGATGCTACAAACCAGAGATGGAAATTTCAGTTGCCCATCCCTGCCCATCCGCTCCAAAAGATGTTGAAACCATAGCCATCCCATCCAGCCCATCCTCCCCATCCAAAAAGCTATAGCCATCCCATCCTCCCCATCCTCCCCATCCAAAAA
>JAQFYB010002137.1:0-26689 GCA_034694085.1 Pogonognathellus longicornis | reverse complement strand
AAATGTGTTATTGAATAGCTAAGTAGTAGACACAGTACTGACAGCAGGATATGTTCATGCAAAAATTACAAAGAAAATACAAACTGACAACCCTAAGCAATAACCCAAGGTTATAACTTATCGTTATTTTGTATAATATACTCAAGAAACTGTTAGAACATTGTGCTAACAACCTATAACAACTCTAAACTGCAAATTACACTGTGGTTGTACAAGGGTGCGCGAAAAGATAGCATCATGACTAATACAGGATGCGGGTTACTGGAACTGGAATCAACTAGAATAATAACTCAGAGATATACAGCAGATAGACAATATATGTTTGTATGTGGATGTCGTAAATGAATGAGGGTTGGCGGATTTTATGCTCCAAAGTTTTTATAAAACTTGATAATGTATTTTTACCCATAAATTACCAACTGACAGTGTGAATTTTATGTGCAAGTAGGTACCTAGTATGAACTAACCAATATTCTGTGTATATTGGTTTGTAAGGCAGTCGAGTTGCTTACATTTAATCTTGTGATGTTCTATGCATGTATTTGCATGTAGTCACGCGGTTGATTAATCTTGAAAGGATCCAGTCTTGTTACTAGTGGAAGGATCATATTAATAAAACAAACAGGTTTATTCCACACAAGTGATAGTTCTGTTTGCTTGAATTGTTCATCCTTCATTGTGCATGTATTGAGATACTGAATGAATGTGACGTATTCCTAATTTGCATGTTGTTGGATGTTCGATCTACAAACAAGGATGGAAATTTGATAATAATAATGATACTGCGTTGTACCTACTACTTATATACTTTTATACTGTAGTGTAGCATGGGTTTAAAATTGCAAGTATTTTCAGACATCACTTTCGTTGCAAATAACAAGTATGTGCAATGGAGTTGAAAGAGATTGTATATATTGGAGGTGACATTTTCGCGATGACAGCTTCAGCACGGGAACTGAAAGTGATAGGAAATGGAATTAGCATATTTATCATATTCTGGATGTGGGGACATAAAATTACTAGGAACTTGTTAAAAGATTTCTGCATCTAATGCGAAGAAAAATATTTCATGCCCTTTGCATTGTATTTTTGCATATTGTGCCGGAGCAGTTCTAGATTTGATCTGTGTATTTATATTCCTAATATCTGTAGTAATCCGCTTTTTCCGATACATTTGCATATACATGCCATGCTGGTTGCAATCGCAGGATTTTTTATGAAAATTCGAGATGGGTTAAGAAAGAAGATAGAGAGAGAGAGAGTTTCTGTGTTGCTGACGGGTGCCTTTAATTTGGTGTTTATTGATTTGAGAGGGAAGTCAAGTGAGGTGGATGGCGAATCCAAAGCCAAAATAATAAAATTTATGTACAGAGGCTAGAATTGTAAAATGAGCAAGACGATACGAATACGAGGAGCAGAGCAATGAGTATTCGTGCACATGGAAATATAATATTCGAAATAGTAATATCAGATTATCATCTTCCTTTGATTTGACTTTTTGCTTGAGAAACTGAAGGCTTTCTCGTTATTCGTCTGTCTATTATACACCATACTACATTTATCTCTCACACAGCATATCATAATCATAACCTCATCTTGTGTTTGCTATGCCATGTATGCTATATAACCTTGATACTGCCTTGCCTACTTATTATTTTTATGATTTAAACTGTTTTCTCAAAAAGTAAAGTAGAGCAAATGGCAGCCAAAGATTATACATACTGCTGCATACTCTATCTGTATGTACTTTAGTAATACTGATTGTGAGACTCTTTCTTATAGAGATTAAACAAACTTGGCTTATGCGTATAAATATATAGCAAGGGAGTGCAAATCTTAATGATGATGAGATTCGATGAGATCAAGTTTTTAGTGATGTAAGGGAAGGAGAGTGTAGGGAGTCTGCAGTATTCGTTTTCAGCAGTAAAAATATTAGTAATGTAATATAACAGGAGCAGCCAAGACGATAATATTACATTATGACGATGCATTGCAGTGGTTGGCAACAGTAGCTGATACACACCGACCAAACAAGCTGGTCGTTACATGCTCTCGATCTGACTCAATTCAAAGTCTGCTTTGATTACGTTGTACTTGCTCAGGCCATGAAGTCGATAAACTGACTTCAACTCGAGAGTAAACATTTCGAGTATTAGTAGACCATTCCACCACCACCCTGTTACTCGATTGACATGACTCCATTTTTTGCTCTTCTACATATAAATGAGTTTACAAATATTATTATACATTCCTTTTCAATGGACAATCAATAAAAATATTTATATTCGTATTCTTGGACTCAAATGCATATCATATGTTGACAATCCAAAGTAGTTCTTGTGACTAATACAAGTCTGGCTTGTATCTCGTTATTTTTGTTCTGTCAAGTCCAAAGGTAAGCGAACAAGCTAATAAAATTGTTCATGGCTAATACAATTGTGTTGATAACGAATATTATTGCTATGAGCCAAGTAAATAATAAGTATGCACTATCACCAACTACGAGAAAGTACACAGAGGAACAAATAAGATTAGAAGAGCAAGTGCATTTGTGTCATGAAACGTGATTCATCAACTCCATATCGCATTTGGAGACATAGGAATAGTCAACGTCAACTGACCGTAAATCTGTCAATACTCAAACAATCCTCCAACATGTAGCATTTAACGTTTAGTTTAATATTTCGATGAAAACGATATGTACAACTAGCTCAAATAGGATTAGCCTGCATTCATTATATTTATACACAGACCAAAAACGCGCTTGACATTTGCATTGAATGAACTTTCCTCAAATATATGTATTGAAACTATATACACTGTGTCTTGATTTCCTTGTATCTATATAGAATATTTCACACAAAACGCTTCACGTGGCTATATTTTACATACTTTTCGCATGTTACACATACGATAGCTAAATTAATGTACGCAAGTGTTACAAAAATTCCAAACCTTCACAGAGTGAATTACAGTTCTCATACTTTACTCCAGTAGAGTTCCAGTTAACTCAGGTTGTACAGTTTTAGTGCATGTATGTGCATGCCATGTATTTATAAGGAGGAGAAAAAGGAAAACTTGGTACATGAGTGCAGTTGCTACGGTTGACGTTGACTAAATAGGCAAAAGAAATGCTGACAGAGTAAAGTGTATGTACATGATGGAGTTAGCATTACAGTGTGGCAAGAATACATATATTGTCGGAGTATTAGTATTATAATGTGTGGGTTTGTAGAGGTTTAGCTTAAGCTGACTTGGTTCGCCATGAGAAATAGACAGATAGGAGAGAATTGAAGTGAACAGAACAGAATGTTCACATTTGGTGAAAATGTGAGATAAGAATAGCATGTGGATGTCCATATGTGGGCACTCACGTCTCACGCAGATGGAATACAGAACAGAACACCAGGGTTGAGGAGGACAGCCTTTTGCTTCATCCACACACATTCTAACACACAGTACACACGTCCTCCTATAGCCGTGGCTTTTCCTTTTACATTATTATTATATTTTATTGTCCTCCCTGGTTACTACGGTCCTCAAACTACAATGCAGCCTATTCTGATTGAAATATTATGTAGAACCATTACATTTATTGCCTATATAAGGTACATCGACTCTACTGAAATATGTTATTGGAGATTACACCATTAGACAAACCATTAGAGATATTTTAGGCTACACATGCACATACAATACATACATACAACGGGTATACAGTGTAGGAGATGCTGCTTGTATTTTATAAGTATAATATGATTGTAGTGTAAGTTCCTTTAACATAATATCATAGTATGTATGTAAGACGTTTATAAATATTGGATTGTGCTAGACATTATGGTATTACACCATGATTTCCGAATGTATGATTTTGAATGATGTACTTCACTTTAGTACCAGCAAATCCTGAAATGCATAATGCAGTAAAGTACGTTGAAGTTTTGTTGGTTAGTTATAGATTTATTCTGTAGTTAGTTAGTTTGTTCTTTAGCATTGTGAATGTGACAAGGCAAAACATATTACAAAGATTTTGTTATGTTGTTGGTTGTTGAGAAATGAAGATTGTTGTTCACAGAGCCTTTGTTCAACATTTTTCTATGGTTGAGCAGACTTTCAGAGAGTTCCAGCTTGTTACAGATTCTCGTTATAAGAAAATAATAGTCAACTTATTATTTGAAGGGTACCCCTGGAAAGGCATCAGATTTCATTCATTCGTAATACAAATATCACAGAGTATTTCCTATAAGCTCTAAAAGGTAGTGTACTGTGTGCAGTGTACATAAAAGTATTATTCCTTTGCACAGTTTTTTTCTATTTCCTTCGAATTGGTATGAGAATAGGATTTAGATGTCACGTACGTAGGCTGTGAGTTTGACGTGTATTGTATTATAAAGGAAAGCGCGATGAGATGTGATGAGATACGATGCGTGTTATGTTATGCTGTTACGTTTACGTTTGCATGAAAAAACTGAATTTAATATGAGATCAGCAGTGTGTCATTTCGGAGGAGAGCCTGCAGACTTTGTGTACATAATACACATACTATCTAACTTCACGTGAAAGAAAAAAAGAAGAAAAAATGAAAAAGACGAATATAAGGCCTTCACATTTCATTTTTCTTTAGTTTCAGCTTTTATCAATTTAGTCAAGCCTAAAATAGAAGAAGGCTATGTAGCTGTAATGTATGTAGGCATGCATGGAATTGGTGTGTCTTTGCAATGTGATGTGGCAATCCTTAGTTTTCTTTATGTTATGTTGTAGGAATATTCTGCTTTTGTATTTGGTCTTAAATGCAGCAACCTCACGTACGAGTTCTTATGACACTATTATCATTTGTAGCATATACAGCGAGTTTTTTAAAGGATTAATCTGAATCTGCCGTTGTGCACGCTTGCACAAGCTGAAAAAGCAAAATAATAGTACAAGTAATGCCTACCTACTTATTGTAAAAACGTGGCTACATACTATATATCAATAATTCACATGTTTTTTTACACATTACTTGATCCTGACACATTATATGCATCCCTAATACTTGTAGTAGTCTCTACTCTCTGAACTATGTGTTTCGTATTATACAAATAGTTAGGCCCCTACCTTTACTTACTTACACATCAGGCGGATACCGTGTCAGGGAATGACATTAGTGTCGAACATATTGTGTATGAAAAATCTTTGGCAATCATGAGTACCGTTGTTAAAACAAACTGTTTCCAACCTCTTTGTGCTTTGTACAATGTGTACCTTGACTCTCTAGTACTCTCTATACACAACTTACTACATACAAACTCGCAAATCATCAGCAGTAGTAAAATAATTGACAAGCAAAGAGAGCAGAGCAAAGTAGTCGAACAAAACACAATGCAATGACTTATGGAATTGAATGTTATTATGTTTCAGCTTTTTCTTTTTGCTTAAAAGTGTTATGACAGGCTAATGGTAGGACACGCAGTACATGTAGAACAGTGGAAATTCGTGGTGCATTTAATGATGCAAAGTCAAAACATCCGGCTTAATACAAATGAGTGGGTGTTTCTACACACGTAGTATTAGTGCATCTTGCCAGTCTGTTCATAAGTAAGAATAATAGCAGAGCCCAGTGAAATGCTTTTATTCACATGTACAAAGTAGTTGATGAAGTTGACTTGCGGGGTGTTTGTGTGAGCAGAGTCGGTTGAGATACGTGCACAATATTTGCTGCATTTAGTTAACCAGTATAATATGCACAGTTTTAGTGTGGCAATAAAAATGCTAGACTGAATTCGTTCGCACATAGCTACGTGTACTACAACACGTTGCAATACTCCTGCTACAAGGGTCATTTACTTTCCTACAGTCTTGTTTGCATCTCTCTAAACATATTTTGACACGACATGGCCGTTAATATCGATAAAATAACTTTGAAATTCGTATTAAGAGTGATAAATGGGAATTTGCATATTGTTTACTATTTAGAATGGTGTAACACAATAAGTGATGATGATAACAAATAAGACAGGAGTAATAAGCCATGAGTTATGATGATATGACTAAACAAGTAATGAGTGTCAACTATCTGCAATGTAAATGGATCGCGGTACATGCTGCGTCATCATAACTTCTTTTCCATTAGTAGTATCATTATTATTACTACTTTCAAGTACTTTCTATCCTTGTAATACAATGGTATGTACATGTAATGTATCCCTATTGGAACTATTTCGTTTCATTCTTTGTGAGCTGTGTGCAGTAATTTTTATGAGACTTTTATTGTATTATTATGTGTTCTTAGTTTTTGCACAGGTTGCGTAATTTTATCATGGAAAATATTCAAGTTCAGTTTTCATTTCACACACTAAGGAAATAAATTCTACTACAACATAACAGAGTAATACAACGTAGTCTGCTTGGCGCATTAGTTGTTTCTGTTTGGCTTTTGTGTTTATGAATATGAATACCAATAAAAGTTTCATATTATTCATGTTGAATCAGTAACACATTCAATTGTCGGTATACATCATTGTCAACATTCTGTATTCTATACACATTAACCCAAAAAGTTTTTCTTAGCGCATAATGCATAAGATAGCGTTGTCGCAGAGGAATTGAGTCGGAATCGTCGGATGGAATGAAAAGTGGAATGTTGCATCGATTTGCATGAGACAGTATAAAATTAATTTTATGATTGTTCAACTGCTGAACTGCAATAAGAGAATGAGAGTAATAGTCGTTGTAATAAATAGCAGTCGCAGTTACCAATACACAAGTTTTGTACTTAGCGTATATGTGCAATGTGCATGTATGATATGCATTATACAATACATGCAGAGCTTAATGTCTTGAAGTGTACTCGAAAAGGAGGACCTCACGACTCCACGAAAAGAAATAAAATAAAATCCGAAATCCGAGAATGTGTATACTTGCAAACATAATAGCGTAAAAGAGAGTATGTAACACAAGCATAGATGGTGAATTCATTTTATTCATTCAATTGGAGCTGAGTGGGTGAGCCATCCACAGTACATATTATACATAGTACATACATACATGCGAAATGCGAGAGAATGGAATACGAGTGTAGAAAACATAAAATAATACTAAGACCGTAGTTAATAGTACTCGTTGCGTTTGCTGTAGCAGTTTACTTTAACGGTAGTGGATATGTACTTAGCAAGAAAATAGATCAAGTTGCATTCCCACACCATAGCTTTTAGTACCTTCCTCCAGCCAGGCAAACAAGACTAACAATCAGAAAACAGCAGCAACGCATTTCTGCAGGAATACCACTCTATGCTGATACTCTGCCATATAAATACATAGCAAATAGCTGAGGAGTATAAAGTGCATGAAACGCAAGTTGTGTATGTGTATGGAGTGAAACAATGCTCTTGTTCTGGTCTCTCCAGCCTGCGCTATTCTTCTGCATGTATGTGTTTCCGTCGACGCCGACTTTTAACTTAGTGGCATATTCTACTCCACTCTCAGAAAGTTAGCAAAACATAAGTTGAGTTGATGCTGACATAAATGTTTCGTTTTAGTTTGTTCAGTGGAGCTCGGTCGTCGGGATGAAACCGTGACACTAGCATTATGTGTCTGGAGTGTGTGGTGTTCTAAAGTAGTGTTCGTGTGTGTGACTCTGTACGTGTGTGGAGGCAAAGCTACTTTATGTATGTAGTCTACAACTTACATTTCCATACTATCGATATAGTGCCATTCCTTCTTGGTATACTTCTACCCGTAGAAAAAGGTGTAGTGTGTTTAGTCATCTCATCTCTCGTGACTCTGTCCTTGTTTTGTTTACGACGGAAAAGAAATCGGATCTGGAGAGGAAACAAAAGTAGTGTAGTACTATCAGCAGGAAGAAAGATGTTTTGCGAATAGTAGTTACCTACATACATACAGAGTGTAGTTCTTGCATGTGGATAGTTCGTTGTACACAACTTACACACACACACTCACATACAAAAGACAAATTTGGACATACGGCCACTCTGTGTACAGATACTTGTCTTTTCTTGGGGAATTGTCGCTGCATACTAAACGTAAGTACAGTATTTTTGCAAGATTTTTTTTCCATGTTGTGTTTTTCATAGCGGATCTGTATGTGACATTGCCAGGAGTTTTGTGACATACATATGGCTGTGGTTTGACATGTACTACTTGCTATAATATATATTTCATAGAAAGCAACTCTTCCTTCAACAGCCCTCCGTGCGAATTGCTGTGAGAAGTTATTGTTATTCCTCACGGTTTCTATAAAACGCTTATCTTTTGTGTGTGACAAGTGGAGAATTTGGTTGTAGATGCAGAGAGAGGGTTTGAGCCGATTTGCTCAGTCTGTGTTTGCACATTATCATTGTTATGTTGTACTAGAAGGCTCGCAGAACTCTGTGTAATGTATTTTTGTGTACTTAACTCTATTGCCATGCTGCTTGGCTAAATTTCTTTAACATGAACATCAAACGACAACATTAGTTGGAGATCTAACAGTTCCATGCTACCATTACACAAGTTAAGTAAGCGTACACCATAGGAAATGTGTAAGTACCTTTACAACTTAGTGCCTAACTTAAGTACTTTAACTCCTCCTTCTGCAGACTCACAATAGCATTTTACTCTGTCTGTTATCAAATACATTAATCTCTCATCCCGTCCCTCACTCAATCTCCACATTTAAATCTGCGAACAACTTCGAGGAGTGTGCTTCTCACAGACATGCAGATTTACCAATGTCGTTGTCATTCCTACTGTGAATTATTTTCCGATTGAATTGCAAAACAGAGTTATGTTCCACTATACACTGTTGCTTGTAAGCAAGAAGAGAAATTGCATGTGAGATCGTTGCGAGTTTATTTATAATCGAATAAATAGTACCATCTCCCTCGTGTACAAACCAGTACGTGCATAAATAAATAGAAATCTTCAAATCTTTATTAAGGATAGGATTACAAATACTAACGACATAAGTGGAAAGCTGTTATAAAACTGTGCTTTTATAAGTGTTGTCATATTACACTCTTCTCAGGCTAAATTAAGGCAAGGCCGGTTTCTTATTCCAACTCCATACGTGTAAAAGAATTGTCTTTCGCAAAGACAACAACAGTATGCTATTTCAGTCGGCATTAAAAAAATTAGTGCTGTACTGTACTCGTAATACTAATCCCTCCTTCTATTATAGGATTGGTTTGCTACAACAAATAAATAGAGTTTTTATTATGAGTCAAGTATAAGTGTATTAGTACACACAGTGCACTGGCCTGTATCGAAATTTTGTTCAATTGAATATCATCGTTCTGACACACTATGGATGTGGACTTGGATAAATTTGCTGTCACCTCATTCACTATTGACAATTGTTTGCTTTGTGTGTTTGATGTTCATTAAAAGTCGAGGAACGGCTTTTGTTGTGCATACGTCTATTGTATGCACGTTGTTGGTTCAACAACTTTTCAGTCTCTTGTATAAATATCAGTACTCGTGTGACGAACAGCATTGTCAATGCGTCAATTCGTGTTTACAGTTTTTAGGCTTGGAATTAGAAGTCGTTTTATTGGTGATTTGGATTTGAGATTGTGATCTTTCATGCAAGTTATGTATTTTTTACTGCAAATTTTATAGGAAGTAGGCCGAAGTCATTAGAATTAGGTACTGATTTTTTTACTGTGACTGTATACGATTGGTATTTAAAGTGTAGTACATAAACAGATATTTTTATGATATGAGATGCATGATCTGATGATGAAATCTTTTTCATGATAAAGGGTTAGCTAACAAAGATGCAATTGAATTTAACTCGTGACGCATGAAGGGAAGAATTTTATTGAAACTTTGTTAATAACAGCAACTATGTAAACTTAACAAGATCATTTTAAATTGATATTTAGTGACTTGATTGAATTAATCTATTGAGCCGGTCTGTAGTTTATTGCATTTTTGACCTGACCTCTCCTATGCATTTAGAGGTTATGGGAGTTGAATTTTACAGAATTGTATTTATGTTTCAATATTTAAACCGAGTGTCTGTTTAAATGGGAGTGCAGAGTGTGAATTTTTTCCAATTGTTTGAGATTGGCGTGGCTCCATTTGCAGCGGGAGTGTCTATGTCTGCCGGAATTGATACTCTCCTGTGTTAGCAACAGTTTTTGATGAAAACCTGCGAATTGCAATGCAATTATACGTTTCTATTCTACACGGGTTTTAACATTATTATTCTTTCACAACTGAGGGATTGATGGCATATACTTATAAGCGTTATTTATGAAAGGCCTTGCACCTTAAACCTCGTAAATAGGTATTTATTTTTATAATGGCATATTTAATGATGTACTCCGTGTGTGTAGTTGCGTAGTAAAAGTGTTCTGAGAAAAAACAGAATTTCATATTTGCACCTGGTTGAGTTTAGATTGGCGTGGCTTTAGTTGGTTGGCTGGTAATGTTCCACAAAGCAATTTCTGCTGGAAAGGAATGCAAATACTCTTCGTTGGTTGCTTGCTCAACTTGAGGCGAATCCGACTCGTTTTAGTACCCACAGGTAATAAGATGGTCTTGTTGTAGTTGGGAGAGTCTTTCATTATCTTACACAACTTTTAATTTTCTTCACAGACAGACACACACTCACAGTTCAGATTGGGTACTTGCAAACAAATGAGTTCACTTCATCCTGTTCGTCTCTCTTGTACTTTATGCTCCTCTATACTTCTAACTAACTTCTTCATATATTTGCACACTGCTGAAACAACTTTATTCTACAAATTTTCACGCTGTGTTGATCTGGTTAAATATACTAATAAAACAGTCCTGCTTGTGTTACTAACAACGATTTTAAATGGAAACCTGCTGGTCTATGAAGCGAAATGTGACTACTGATAAAACATCATAATCTATATACATGGAAATGAATACATAAATTTAAATTGATTCTCACATACTAGTTCACTTGTATATGTATGTAATCTCTACTTATTACTTGCGTATTTAAAAGACAAGTCAATAAACTTTCAAACTCATACCACACGCACACACATTAAATAGACAAACTTGCGTTAAGAAATTAAGATGTTCATTTACAAGTCCATCATGCATCGGTGACAGTTTCAATTTAAAACTCATTCAGCAATAAAAGTTGTTAATAATGGTGCAGACTTTACTCTATACGAGTCAATTATTTATTGGGAGAAAAGGAGTTCATATAACAAGACATTTGACTTTGGGAGGCCAAGAATGTAAAAGTTGTTGTGAAGAAGTATTTCCCAAGTGCGACACTATGATATACGCATAGACTCTGAGAAATTACTTGTACTTAGCAAATGGTAATGACGATGCGTTGAGTTTGAATAGATTGTCTTGTCTTACATACATTTACCTTGCCATACTTTCATAATCATTGTATTCCGTCCAGCAACTTAGTCTTATCTATCATGCGTACACAGCTTTGTATGTGGTCTACTATAGCTAAGGTGACATCATCTATTACATTTAGAGAAATTGCGTTATGCACACTAAGACGAATGAGGCTGTGTATATGTGTGTTGCCTCGAAAAAATGCTGATGTGATAACAGTATTTTGTTTTGTTTGTTTTAATCTTGTAGAAAAGGCAGGGCCATGGCAGACAAACAATAAACCAAGTCAATGCAATGCAGGCGACAGCTTAAGAAAGCATAGAATACACATGATGATGATACTCTAGCTTATAATACAGGGCAATGCTGCACAAGAGTGTAGTGTTAGGTATGACATAGCAAATGATAAATAGACCTGTACGTATAAGGTTCCGTTTTGAGATGTGATGTGACTGTTTGATAACTGATACTGTTGTTGCTCCGTGTACCAGCACCACCAGACCACTCAAAGTGACAACAAAGCGAGAAAGACGTTTTCCTTTCTTTGTGTTGTCAATTGTGTACAAAGAGATGGGAAATGATGTTGTATGTATGTGAATTTAGTTTTTGGATTTGAGCCATCAGTCACTACGAATTAAAAGGTTTTAATGCAATTACAGAGGGAAGGGATGAGTCTCTGATGGTCGTGGTCCGTCCGCTCCTTGCCTTTTGTTCGTATTTCTTCACTGTCTGCGACTCTGCGGTGTCTGATTACATTATTGCATTACATAGCGCTATGCCTTAATAAATTAGCTATTACTTCCATATCTTTAAGTGCTCAATTCAATGAAAGCTTTAAGTACACACAGAATGGGCTTAAGAATATTTCCAACATGATCTCCATCATCATTACTACTTAAACTGCGTATTTAGAAAGGTATTTAGCAGCAAGGATATAAACTCTGTGTGTTATGAGTTTCATTGACTCTTCCCTCCCTGCGGTCGTGGTTGCTTTGCACTCCACTGTAGTGAACCTAATGTCTTCTAATGGTAAATTGGTAATACAATGTAAAGCAATTTGCAGATAAATTCTCGACAACACAACCAACACAACACAAGACAATAAACCGACCCCAAGTCTTCCCTTAATATGGTATTAGTGTTTATCCTAAAGGGTAGCTACAATATTATACTACCATTACACACGAAATAATAATACGAGTTCGCTTTGTGTTTCTAATGACTAAATGTTTATAGTAAGTAGAGGAGGATAGGCATTTATAATAAATGAGGAGCACACGAATAACTTATACTGTTGCCGAGCCTAGCTGGGCTAAGCAGACAAGGCAATCCTCAGTCTTAGCTGGAGTCTAGCACTAAACCAGCAAGAGATTTCAAGTTTGAATCAAATCAAATGATTATTTTATTGTTTACGAAGACCGTGCGTTGAAACTAAATAAATTCAAGGAAAAACTACTGATTGTTCACATTAACGCTTTCCTAATTTGGACATTTGCACACATGAGAGATTCTTTAAATCTATTGCTTATGTCATTTCATTTTTGTTGATGCTCCACATACTCTATACGCCACTTCATTCCCCACCCTTATCACCTCACAAATCATAATATGTGACAAATACAATAACATACTTAGCTATTTCATGTGTGAGATTGTGATGCTAATGTTGTTTGTTGGTTCTTTTGAATGTGACATGAGACATTGTACTGTTCTACAATAGTAGGTATATCTTTACGTGACAATTGAATGATTTATTGATTTACAACAGCTTAGCCCTTACCTACTTATTTACAGAGGACTGTTAAATGTTGCTTAACCTTTCTAACCCTTTGCTACGTGTTCAAAGTGTGTACTACACAATGTAGTGTAACATGTGTTTAGTATTATGAAAATTGAAATAGTGACTTGACTTTCGTGCTTTATGCTACTTTTGTAGTCATGTTTGGTTTTTAGTTTTAACAGTGTTGTGTGTTGTACGAGTATACGCGTTGTTAAATTGTACTCAGAGCCCTGAAGAATTGTAGAGTAGAAGGCGAGTGAAAATTTTATCTTGGAAAACCAAAGGTCACAAATTCGGAGGAGTGTATGGAGTACTAGGAGAAAAAGGATGCAAGGCAAGCAGGAAAGACTCTTGAGTTTTTTACAGAGAACACTTTGTGCTCCTGTTCTATTATTCTCGAGGCTATGTACGAGTCGTAAAGTCAGAAGAGAGACGAGAACAACTAAAAATTGAAGAGAGAGAATGAAGCCAAAAACTCAACTGAAGAACTTTACGGTTTTTCTTGACACTACAAGCCAAGCTAACTCAATGTAAAGAAACAAATGAAAGAAAAAGTGTCAAGTGTTTTATGGTGATTGTGTTTTGGAAGCGTTGGACGAGGGCAGTGGAAAGGACGAAGGAGATAATACACCCGTGCACTCTGGGAATCATAAATCCTCCAATTTGCTCTATATTTTTAGAAGGAAGAAACCTAGCCAGGTATAATATTTCCCCAAAAACGTGAACTGTATTACATTACGTACTTTCATAAACTACACACAGAAACAATGAAAGTGTATCTAGAGTGTGAAAATGAAAACACCTTTCGCTGATGCTTCTACAAGGTTTATGTTTGGAAAATATTCTTAATACGCAGTAGACTGGAAATAATATTTATAATTAACTTTTCTTCGACTTTGCCTTGAAAGGTTAAGTACAACTTGTTTAATATTGTAGGCATCTGTGTGTATAGTAAAATGTATTTGGTTGTAGCACATCTAATTTCAGAATTTCATTTCACAGTCTGATCTTGGTGAGGTGGTGAAAGGAAAGTAATAATAATGAAAGTTCCAACGTTATTGCAATTGATGTGATAAGACTTTTCATCTTGCTCGCTAAGCTCTTTTAAAAGGTTACCCTAAGCAAACTACCCTCCTGTCTTTCTATTGTAAGAAAGATATGAGATGCGGGAGATGAAAAGAAAATGAAAATGCTAAGCTGCTCCAAGAGTTTCTTTCCTGACTGGTTCTATACACAGAAGAACACACATGCACACTCACATCATCTCACCCACAGTGACTTTGTCTAAAACTGCTGGCGAATCCATGCAAACCACTGCACTGTGTTCTATAGAAAGAAGCTGCAAATAATATAAAACGTTAAATATTAAGAAGTTGAAAATCTGAATCAGAATTTGGATCCTGAGATTGCCTCTATTGAAATGGAATGCCAAACTGTATGGAGACAGACAATCTTCCGCACTAAACTTACGTTCCCTACTAAAAAGGAATATATGGGAAATATTTGAAAATTGAAGATAGTGAAAACACACAATTCACTTGTGAATACTATAAAAGCTCCGTACATACATATTTTAGTTGAACGGAAGAGATTGAGACTTTGGGTTCTCCAACTCAACTTAGCTACTTTCTAAGCTTCCGTTACTTTTGCGAGATAGCGATAGTTTCCCCTTTGCACACGCAGTACAAAAGCACAAGACGACGAGATGAGTGCTCAGTACCCGGCAGAACAGTCGTATTATTTTCCTCACTCCGAACAGCACAGTCTACCATTCACGGCCTGTATACAAGGCACTAAATTGACGGATCGATCTCATGTCTAAGATTTGATGTGTGCATATGGAAAGTTAAACTTCCATTACATTACTATCAATGCCTGCCTAAAACGCTACATTTTCTTCAGACTCTCTACCACTCTCACATGCATCACATGTGTAGTTTTCCTACACTTACATTGCATTCCTTTCAACTTGCGAGGTGCTACAACATACATTGATTGTCCTATCTGTCCACAGGCTTTTATGTACTACGTATATTTTCCTGTGGCTCTGGCCTGGTCTGGAGCTGACTAATAATATGGAACTCTCGTGTTCTGCTCTGTTAGTCAACTCTCTAATGTAATGGCTTTGCCTTATATGGCTCTTTTCACTTTTCTGGGTGAAAATGTTCCTATGGTTGAGCTGAGCCTTATGATATGTAATGTTATGTCTGGGGCAGATAAGCAACTTTCAAAAGACCACACCAAGTCAAACCAAAAGGAGACCTGTATCTTTATGTTCTTATGTGTCGTCATTTCTTAGCATCTCACACACCGTCCTATACTTACACTACCCGTAACTCTCCCATGTCTCCCTTCTGTCCATGTGTAGGATCAAGTGCTGTGTGGTATTATGTACAAGTAGAGCTATAGCCCTCCATGAGCACTATGGTACATATGATAGGAACTTTATATACGCACTACACAATGCGTCTCTGAATCCCTCTTTTTATTATCCGGGCGTTTTCTGGCAAAGTACTAGAGCTACGTCAAAACCAGCAGTACATACTAGTTATGAGGAATGGTGGGGTGAAGCCCCTACTTAAGTGCAGTCTATAAGTGTAACTTCATATTACCCGAAGAAATTACTACTGCAGCCGATGTGATATCGACTCAGTCTACAAAGACGTCATAGGCTACACGAAAAATGCTCATAAGCAGAATAAGCATAATGTAAAACTACGCATAGCACTTGCACCAACAGCAATTGTGTTCACGTAATGTAATGCTAGTGCACATCGTAAATGTCTATAGTTTTCTTACATTGTTCATTTTGTTGTATATAAAAAAGGCTTGGGCTATAGAAGCAGAGGTTGCACTTTGCTCTAAATGTAGCTAGTGCGAGTAAATTCACTATCTGGTAAATGCACGCATTTCAAGTTCAGTCTGAAGTAATGGAAGTGGAAGAAAATGCAGTTGAGATAAAATTGCATAGAGAAGACATAATAATACATGTACACTTGCCACTTACCATTTGCTATTTCTATAATAAGTTATTGTAGTATGGGAATAAGGAAGGAGACGATAATTTACATAGTAATGTGCCCTGGCTTTATTTCCAAAGTTTTTCAATCCATGCGATATCTTAAATAAAGACATTTGTATGTTTTTGTTGAACTTGGGACTTGGAGAACCAAAGTTGGAGAATAGAAATGAACAATAGCAAGAGCAAGGGAAAAGAAAACTTGACTAATGCGAGAAGTGTAGTCGTAGTTTGGTGTGTAAGTTGATAGTTGATGTGTGTCGACCACGCTACATGCTTTAGACAAAAACTACTGAAAATGAAGTTGGAAATTGGTGGAGGAGACCAAAAGGAACAGACAGCAGAGTACGAGCAGATTGTGTAAATGTGAAAGCCCGAAAGAAAGTGATATATTCGCTCCAAGGCTTTACTCCAAGGTAATTACATTCGTTCATGACAGTTTTTGTTCGTTATAAGACGTTAATTGATTTTCTTGGAAAGTTATAATGAATTTTGAGGATTTGCTTTTAAGAAAGAAAGGGAAAGTCTAAAGTCTGTCTTCATGACAGACGAAAACTGTTTGGTTTGCATTTCTAAACAGGAGTAGCGACTCAAGTATTTGCAATGAGAGATTCCTTGAAGTCTGTATACATATCTGTATAAGTATTACTCACCAAGTGTTGATACGAGTACTTCCCCTATCAAATATAGCGGCCCGCTCATAAAACAACAACATTCACATTCTCTGTTACGCATGGATGCAGCTGCAAATGTTTAAAGCTAATCTCCTCTTGGAACAATACATAGAGCGGAATAGCATGGTGTGGTATGGTGGGATGGCATGGCATGGCATTTGCTCGGGGAAACTGATGATGGCTCTGAGACTGACTTTATTTATATATTTACTACTCGATGCAATTCAAGTTCAGGGCAACAGAGAGAAATACTACGTATTTACAAGTTCAAGTGCATTGCAGGGAAATCCTATAGACTTAAGTTTGACTGCCGCCCGTTTGTATAAGTCAGTCGGAGACAAGAGAAGACACGTTCCATTTACACATTCGTCTACACTGTGTGAGCTTTTTAAATGTTAAATGAGGAAAGACTGGGAATGATAGATGAGAAAAGCGTGTCTGGGTGTTAGTTTGTGTTTACTCGGTTCAAGGTGGTCCGATTCGGTTCATCTCCACTCAAGGCAACACAAGCAAGTGATGCACGTTGATGTGTGAGTGAATTGTTGTACTTGTAAGACAAGACAAGTCGTAGACAAGAGAAGAGTAATTTTAACCCCAAAATTTTAAAACCCAGACACTACACAGCTTCGGGTGTATTAGCAAAGTTCAACTTTACCAAAATGCAACCAGTCACAGGCATTCACCATGCATTATCTTATCATCCCAACATAACAAGTCGACTTAACTAACACTTCTTCTGTAGTGTGCAAAGCAGAAATGAAGAAGAGCTACTAAAGCAAAACATGAACAAACTAACCAAGAAACTAACTGAACAAGTTCAAAGTTGCTGTTAAGACTTTTCTGGCGTGTGTTGCCGTACGTATTGCTACACTTACACTTACTACTAGTATTTAGCTACAATATACTACACAACGCTAACGAACTAGTGCATTACATACAATGGCTATGGGGATATCTCGTAGACATCTGTACAGAATAGCATACTAGTAGTCGTGAGTATAATAGTGAGAGTGAGTAGTCAGACAGTTGGAACAAAGAAAGGCCACACTGGCTGAGACTGAGACTGGAGATTAACTTGTTCTTCTGTTCTGACGCCAACACAACACTAGAGACGAAGAAGAAGAAGACGAGAGCGTCATGAGAAAAAGAGTTAAAGTTAAACACAGAGAAAAGCCGATGGTTCGGCTCACTTGACTTTGTATAATATATACACGTGTACTTTTAATAGGTTCATTCATACAGACTGTTACATGGAAACAAGACTCATTTAAACTACTACTAGGTATTACGGTATTAGTATGTGTAACAGTGTAACTCATTTATGTTCATCGCTCTTTCTTACTACAAACACTACTACATACACTACAATACTAGTAGGACTCGAGGAAAACAAAGTGTACAGGGCAGATGGATGTAAGTGTGTTCTGTCTGGTCGTTGTTATGGACTGTTGTGTGTGTATGGTGTGCTGTGGTGCTTTGTGCCTGATGATGGTATGGTCTATGGTAGTTAGGTTGGGATTCAGAAGAAGAATTAAATGACATGCTAGAGAATAACTGAAATTAAATGAAATGAGCATCAGAACATCACACAGACTACAGACACACAAGGAACAGTTGGCTTTCGGCTTACAAACAACTTACAATTACATCAAATTCACTGTGTTCAGTGTTAAAAGTTAATACTGCAAATGTTATGTATTCGTATTTGTGCTGCGAACATTAAATTTACTGTGTATTTACCATTTACACATAGTAGGCTTTTCGTTCCTAGGTTATCTTTATATTTACTATTCAGTTTTGTTTATTTGAACAAACCATCTATCTGTATCTGCATATGCAACCAGGACAGGAGCACCAGCAACGAGTGTTCAGTTTGTTTTATGTTGTGTTTACAAGTTCACAAAACCCAAAGTCAATGCATTGCACAGTTTTCCTTATCACAATCATTTTATGTCCCATGCGTTTACTGAATGTATCCCGTCTCTCGCCTGGCACACTATGTATGCATTAATCTGTAAGAGGAAAGTATTAATTAGCCAATGAGTTTGTTATGCCGTTATTCGTTTAAACATTATTTTGTTGTTGAGTACAGCGATAGCGACATGCTGTGGTATCATGTGTTTGTGTATGGCTAGGTGTATTATGAACTAACTAAGTAAATGTGACATTGACAAAGCTCATATAAATGCTAATCCCTCACACGCTTTTATTACGTAATATAATATTGTGTGTGTTTAATTGGGGTGGTGCACGAAAATGTTTACGAGACATTGTCATCCCAAGTCCCAAGCAACTCATTTTTACCAATTTCACTTTGGCACGTACATTTTTGTGCACAGGAACCGACTCATGTTGATTTAATGTGCTGTTTGTTGCGCAAACAACAATGAGCGTGCTGAAATTAAAATGAGTTACATTCCAAAACACTCTCTTGTTGAATATGTGCCTCAACTTGTTCAGAATGCTTTTACAATTAGCAATATTTGTGTCATGCTGTTTCATTTATGATTTTAGTATGTCAGCCTTGCTTTAGCAATAATTTCTTTTCAAATGTATTTAATACATTTAACATTTAATGTAATTAAAGGTTCTGTGTGCTATTTTATTAATAATAGTTTTGTTAATGTTCATTATATTTGATACTTCAAAGGGACCTTGCTCTGCTTCATTATTTATATTATTACGTTATATGTCTCCTTGAATTAATAGTTTTAGAAGTATGTACAATGCAATCGGTGTACTTTGTGAATTTGTTGTAATTTTATATGCAAGTTTTACACGCGTAGTTTCATACATTAATATGCAATAAAATAATGACACGATTCTTGAGAGTTGGTTAGGAAGGTGCATTCTTGGAAGCAGCTTTAGAATTTGGATGTTACATGAACTATTTGCTTAGCTCTTTTTTCTTGGAATGGAAGAATTAGAATCTGAGTGAATTACGTTTTCTTAAGGTATAAGAGAAATGACTGAAAGTTTCGAAATTCCTTTGTTACATTAATGCTAATGTTAATAATGCACAAGCATGAAATCTTGTAATCAAGTAAAGAATGCTTTGAAATCTTGTCGAATCGTGGCCAAGCAGTGGCAGTCCATTCCGTTTGTAGTAATATTAATGTTTTTATTCTGAAAATCTCAAGTCACGCACAGTGTTCCCAAGTTTCAACGGCAAATACTATCCAGATACTACTCTTTGTATGAAATATTGCAAATTTGAGTACATATACATAATATTATGGTTCTTCGCCACATTATTTGGGTGTACTACTTGAGTGTGTGTAACTTCATCCTTTGATTACCTTCCTTGTTTGTTTGTTTGCTCGGGTACTAAATTATTGTTTGTAGAAGTAGTAATAGAATCAAATACCCACTATTGAAGCTTGTTAAAGTAAAGTATACACATACACAATACATGTACACTACCAAGGGAGTAGGTCTACTATGTAAACTCAATATTCATACGAAACCAGCCATGCAATTCATTTCAATTCGATGATTTTCATTTCCAATTACCATATGGGTAGTTTATTTTATACCATAACACGAAGAAACAAGGGAGGTTACCTTTACAACAATCTAAACCGAGCTCATTGAACCATACTGTTTGTTTGTGTAGTGTGTGTATAGTGTGTGGTTTTTACGAGAAAGCTAATTAGAAACAGAGCTAATCAAGAAATCTGTGTGCGTACAATGAGTACGCATTGCTTTCTTCATACAATCCGACACTTTTTTTATTGCTTTGAAAAATGATTACTCATAGGATGCGTAGGTATTGAAGTACACGAATTCATTTCCTAATTGAACGTATAGTCCATACCTGGAGAGAGGTGTGTAGCCGTAATATTGTTTACACGTGGAGCTTCTTCACGCACAGTTTCTATACGCAATATTCAAATGTGGATACCTACGGTGAAAAGTTATGCATCAAAGTGATACACATTTATTTGATTTATTTTTAGCAAGCCATATTACGTGCAGGCATATTAAAAGGTTAAAGAAGGTTAATCATTTGAACTATAGTAATAATAGTAATTGAGTTGAATGCAATGGTCATAAAATAAAATATTATTGTTCGCAATAGTAATGTCTTGTAATTTTGAAATAGTATATTGGATGATGGCATGAGGTGAGAATATAAGCCACACCCAAAAATAAACATCGCATGATCAACCAAACAAGTTTCTTCCTTGTTTTACTATTTGTTTTATTTACATTTGACTAGGTTGACCGTTTTACGACTTTAGTTCCAACTATAGCATCGGCAAATGGAAAACTATCTAACTGTTCTAGTGTTTTATGTTAGCTACGTATAAATCCTCCTGTTCACAAACCAATCCCGCATATAACATGAATGTATGTACAATAATACTCAGTAGGTGCATTGGTAGTCTCAACCCTAGATAGTAGATACGACAAACATTATTCCGACATTCAATGCATACATGCGACATAACTGTCGTCTCAGCCGGAGGTATTTATAATTTCTGCTTTCCTATCACTTCCGTCAACAGCCACAACGTAATATTATCACTGAAAATAATGTCAATGTGTTATGTCACAGGCACCACGGACTTCCTGCTTTAGCTTACCTTCTATTATCAGTTGCCAGTTAGGATTTAGTAACACGTTTTATGATGCAATTTAAAAAGTTGTATATTGCAAGAAACCAACTCGATTTTAAAAAGTGATGTCTACACATGTAAGTGTATACCTTTATCTTTTTTTACTTAATCTATGCATTTCACTCTTTTTCATCCCTTAATACACAAAACATGGTGTTTTTTCAAAAAAAAATCTGCTTAAATTTTATAAAAAGTAAATTTTCTGTTCTCAATATTAGTAACTAACGATATTTATATGTGACATTCCTACAACAATAATTTTTTAACAGTTTAGGATTTTGGGTTAACAGAATGACTTTTTCCCCTGAAATAATAATTTGTCTAAATTGTTTGTCATAATTCAAAAGTACAACCCAGCTACTAGGAAGCATAAAGCTTTTAGAAACGAATACAATGGCTTCACTATAATCTGCTTTAGAAATATACGCAAATCTAAGAGTGCGTGTACTATTTAGGTATCTTGAAACTGTTTTTCGTCACGAATCATATGATAATAATAAGTAATAACAACTTGTAAATTATAGTGCCAGCACCACCTCGAAAAGTTTCTCTCGTCCTGTCTGAAGTATTTACCTAATTTTTTAATTTAGCACGGACATAATTGAAGCAATAACCCCTGAGTAATTTTTGTGAACAATTGTGAAAGAATAATATAGCTAGGCACATATGAAAATTGCTTTCATGCTATTTATATCGTAGTGTTTTTCCTTTGTAGAAAAACTGTCCCCGGTTGTAAGTATTGTATTATGTCCCTCGTGGGTTCACATTCACACCAAGATTCTCTTTCATGCTACCAACTTGTAATATAATACTTGTGTTGTATTGTTCTATTAATGTGTTGCAGTGAACTACTTAAGGGAAATTTTAGATTGCCTGCATCTGAATGAATGGATGAATGTATGTAGGAGTAAAAGCAAGGAAGTAGCCCAGATACTTTATTTTAATTTGCACATGAGAGTCTTTACTACTACGTGACTACATAGCTTTAAGCAAGTTACATATAAGACGTACACAAACCATGACAAAAAGAGATGAAAAATCTAGAACAGAGATTCATAGACAAAAACTTTTATTTCATTCACTCTCCTTTAATATTATTAGCTATTGTTTAATGCAGTAGCGCACTTAGAGCTAAATCAAGACATAATATATTGTTACATACATTTATTTAATAGAGGAGATTATAGGTTGAGATTGATCCATTGTTTTACTACACTGATGTGCTAAGTGCTAATAATACAGCAGTGTAATACACATTGAATAGTTGTAAAAGTATATAGCAATAGTGTAGATGGGTAGACTCCTTGTCTCGACACTTCATAAAGGTATTGTCAAGTTTAGGACACATGTGCTGTTAGAATGTTCATACCTACTGAGATATAAAGCATTTGATTCAATTTACTTTCTTAGATGACTACACTTTTACAATGCAATTTACAAGCATAGGAAACCACAGCGGATCAGATAACACAAGAGTCCACAAAAGAAATGTTCGAGAGTCTTGCGTATCTTTTTCACGAGCAGCCTTCCACTCTAAACCATGTGCAGCCCAAAGGCTTTCATGCGTGAAATCTAGCAAGATGTTACAAATTTCTGCCCATGTCTTTTTCGTATGTCTTTTTCGTCATCATACCAAACAACTCAGCGACAGTCACAGCATCGCACAAAAATATCAAACCATCATACCAGAATACATACATAACACATACAGAGATATATGTGCAGTAAAGTTGTACTAAAACAGAAAAAAGGAAAAATGACAGAGATTCAAATGTCATCTTTTAAAGATCACCCGATATCAACATTTTGTCATTATTATAAAGTGGATTTGATATGTCTGTGCAATATTTCGCTTCGTATCTTATTGTTGATAAGCAATTCTCCCGTCTTTTTCCAAGTAAATATTAAGGAGATTCTTTTTAAGTTGACTGTTTGATTGTATTTTACCATTATGTAGTAAAAGTGTAAGAAAAGTTCTCTTTAACCTTTAGCTGAGTTGTGTGGGTGGATCAAAAAGCATCTCATTGTTCTAAGGCAAACCTGGAAAACTTTTAACTTTTTTGGCGCAGATGAGATTGAGGGAAAGATAAAATCTGTTTAGGACTCTTTGATTGTTTCACTAGCTTCATTAAATAACACTCAAGGTGTCAGCTCAGGTGTAAATAGTGCTTGGTGCTGTTTTTTCATACTTTGAAAAGAACCAACCGCCTTGCCTTTACATAGCTAAGAGTATATAGTTGTAAAATTTAACAATGACTTGGCTTGAATTGCTTGGCGTTTTCCATTGCATTGACTCGACTTGTCGGTCGGATAGGTTTACTTTGTCATATCAAATCAGGATATTTGCGTAGGCATAAAACAATGTAACATCGTGTGCAAGAAACCCATACATTACTATAACAGAGATTAATAGCAGCTTGTTATGTATTTGGCTGTTTGAAAAGTTTTTGGCCACAAAGCTACATGCAATAACTCAGATTGCTATACACCTACTCAGAATTTCTTATCTGCGATGAGAATTGAGTCTATAGTGTGACATGATGATGTTCAATTGGCAGGCAATTAGCTCATGTCAATTCTCCTCAGCATGTCAGTTCTTGCAGTGTGCAGCCACATCAAAGGCGTTTACTCGTAATGTACACAAACTTTGCTTTGATTTCCCTTGCAGTTACATGCAACGTTTATTTGATATACACTTGCAAGGGCGCAACCGTTGTATCATTTAATTTAATTCACCAACAGTTCACTCTTGATAATTGTTGACTATTACTGTCGGAATTCATAATAACAAAATAACAACATGCATCACCAGCACATTCTAATACTACTCCATGTTTTTAGACTTCAGTATTTTACCTTGTGTTAAGGGAATTTGATATTTTTACAATGTTTATGTTTATGTATGTATGTACTTCACTGACTACAGTCAGCGCGTACTAGTTTGGGTCTCCTTGTTTTGCTTTATATACACAATGACTAACATACTAGGTATGTACTGTACGTAGAATTAATTTTATTTTAGTGATGTTAATTACTAGTGGGTAATTGACAGGCTGTAAATCCAAATTGGCACGGTGTGTAACGAATGACACATGGATGATAAATTGGAAAGCTTTCAAGTATAGGACAGAGTGTGTAAACATCATGTTTTGATTCTACTCTAGAAGAGTAATTACTGAAATAGTTATTGCATGTATGTAGGCATCGCTTTGTTTTTATTTGTCACATTTTCTTCATTTGTTAGGAAATTGGTTGTAGTGAATGTGAAGCTCTGTTCCATCAGTCATTCATCTCGTCGTTCACTACATTTATTGTGTAGCCGTGAGAAATAATGAGGTATTCGCCCAGTTTTATTTACGAGCTACAGAAATCTTCATTCTTACTTGGATAATGCCTAGTTATTCTATGTATTGTAAGCTTGAAGAGTAGTAACAATGTGAACGTGTGTAAGGCGTGTTTTCCTGTTTATTACAACTCTAAGCTAAAACTCACCGGCAACTTAGCCAGGACGGGAGGACTATTTCATAGCTCATATTTTATGAAGGACTGTAGTATACCTAAGCAAACAAATGGGATTTGCCTTGCTGTCTCACTAACATCCAGTTTTGCTTTATTACAGTGTACATGGCATAGCTCAGGCTGAAAAAGGATGATGGTTGATAAATAGCTTGGCCTTGTCTTGTATATTGTGTACTATTCCCTTACAAATGAAGAAAGATACATACGTGTCATTATTTATTAAGTGTGAACCAAATTTGAGCCTAGATGAGAATTACAGACACTAGAACATAAATATCTGGACTTAACATTTATAATTTACTGTGGGCAAGGGACTTGAAGACTTTTTGGAACTTATAGTGATGTATGTGTTTGCCAAGAGATTTGAAAAATGCTCACAGATAAATGAAATACACAGAGTTATGCCATATTTTCTCATCTGATCATACAACTAATAGTGTACATGCGTAAATAGCAGCAGTTTGAAAGCAGGTTGTGAGACAATGCAAAAAATAAATTGCAAACGCATTTGTTAGATTTGAATTAGATAGGAAAATCTTGCCAATTCTACTGCAATGTTATACACTCGCAGTCTAGCAAGAATAACTGAGAGTAATGTGAAGCATCGCGTAAGATAAGTTTACTCTAGAGAAGAGTTTCGACTTGTGCAATTTTGAGGTTGAACCTTTCCGTAGAAGTTAAAGTGTCATGTGACTAGACACGTAGTACGTTTGAATAGCAGGAAACGTAATAAATGTTATATCTCATCCACTGCAGCCTACAGAATATTTAAAGATGATAAACTACATAGAGGGAAATGTTTGCCAACAACAAAAGGATCGTCTCATTCACCAGAATTATGTTGCTACTAAGCTATTTGTAAATACACTGTGGGAGTACAGAAAGTCAGTAGATTAGCGTAGAATTTCTTTTCAAAATGCTTGTACTCACATATCCTACAGCACAAATGCCTAGTTCTAACTTACTAGACCTCAACTTGCTCGCTAACTTTATAGTAATGCCTGTACGTACACAAATATGCAATAGAAACTAAACAGCCAAAGTAGAAAAGATGGGCTTAGCATTATTGCTTTTTCCGGTTGTTCTAATTCTGGATTCGTTTCGTTTGTCACACAAAGAGAACATGAGCGCACTTCATTTGTATGGAAAGTATATGTATATATAAATAACACACCATATTGAATTGAAAATAGCTAAAACACAAGTATCTGTACATAGTAAAGGGAAACACCGTGTTTCGTAGGATTGACGTTGTATTCAGCAAATTGGAGCACTTTGACTGTCTAAAGTGGGATTCGCTCTATTTCTTCTTATGATGAATGGATGATTTTCGAATCAATCTTATCTATTGTTTGCCTTGTCATGTCAGATTGCCGAGATATGACGAAAGCATTTTACATATTGACAATATTGCCATCTTATGTAAACTCAGAACAATCCACCATAATACCGATACTAAAAGTACTCCTTTCAAAGTACTCCATTCAAATAGTTCTTTTAGACCTTAGGCAACGTTAAAAACCTTTTTCTCGTGTGTACCGACAATCATGTAAACAATAAATGCTATGTGAAGCAATAAAATGATCAAAGTGCCATTACTGAATCGTTACCTACTTATTTAGGTATAATATTACAGATGCATACAGAATATTAAATCTGTAATATGGTTACATAGCTGTTGCAATGAAAAAATACATAAAGCATACATAAAGTGTGTTGTCGTATTACACATAAGTATGAGAAATAGGAAACTAAA
>JAQFYB010002136.1:0-26696 GCA_034694085.1 Pogonognathellus longicornis | reverse complement strand
CCACCATGTAAAAATGAAAGTCAATATTGCTTTGAACTGACGTAGTTCATGTACCGGACCGAATTATGAATTGCAATTAATACCAATCGAAAGGGGAGACTTCAGCGGTCATTTTCATGTATTTGCTTAACTTTGGAAATTTAATGTGGGTGAAATAATTGTCCAAGAAAAATGGGTCTATGACAAGTTCCCCACTCATAGCACAACAGAAACAAAACGCGAAATCGACCCATTTTTCTTGGGTAATTATTTCACCCACATTAAATTTTCAAAGTTAGGCAACCCATACATGAAAATGACCGCTAAAGTCTCCCCTTTCGATTGATATTAATCTTAATTCATAATTCGGTCTGGTGCATTAACTAAAAATATTATTATGAAGTGCATTTTAACATGGTGGAGGACTAATTTATTTGAACCCTGGTTCCGACCATATTACATTACCGAAATTAGACAACTCATATACGAAAATGATTGTTGATTCACCCTCTTTCGATTGATATTAATCGCATTTCATAATTCCTATTGGTTCATGAGATATTCGACTTTGAAAAGTTTGCGCGACTTAATCAAAACCCTGTATATTAACATGAATGCTGAAATTACATGTGTGTGATTGATACAAAATCAATAGCACAATGTATAAACCATGGTGGACCACGATAATCGGCTAAGAGATATTTGATTTCTTATTGCTTTTCTGGCAAAATTAACGGTCATCATCCACAGTCGCCTTAATATTTTGAATTTTTGCTATAATATGTATAGTAACGTAGTAGACCTATACAAAAATTCGCAGCTTTATAAAAAAAATATTTAAAGGGCATTTCCTATACCAAAATTGAAAAAATTTATTTCAGCTGGATAGCGTGTCCGCACCACGGCGCACGGTAGCTTTAGTGTTGCATTAAAGTCTCTCAATAATTCTGCGAAGTCCACGATTGTCGATAATGCATTCAAATTCGACAATTGACAATACGAGACCCCAATTGTGAACACGAGTCTCCAATAGACAATACGTAACAACAATTGGAAATAAGCTAATCCAATTGACCTCACGAGTCTCCACTTGGCAACAAGAGTCCCATTGACAACAATTGGCAACAATTGACAACACTTGGCAATAATTAAACTGAATTAAAATGTAAGTAATTAAAATTTAAGCAGTTTGCAATCAGCCCATTGCCCATCCCTGATCATTTGTATTTTCAAGTGAATAAATACTTTTGTTTGCAATCAGTACCTACACACTTTAGGCTCATCCCCATTGCCCGACGTCGGATCCCAATGACGTAAAAACCGAAGCCCCTTTAGCCGACGGCCGAAGCCCCTATGGCCGAAGCTCGGAGTCCCTCTGGCCGAAGGCAGTGGAAAAATATCCCCTTTGCCCGAAGCCCCAATGGCCGAAGGCCGAAGCCCCTTTACCCGAAGGCCGAAGCCCCTATGGCCGACGCCGGAAAAATAACCGAACAGCCCCTCCAGCCGAAGCCCCAATAGCCGAAGGCCGAAGCCCCTTTAGCCGAAGGCCGAAGTCGGCTAAAAAATGTCCCCTTTGCCCGAACATCTGGAATCCGAAGGCCGAAGCCACGTTACCCGAAGGCCGAAGCCACGTTACCCGTAGGCCGAAGCCCCTTTAGCCGAAGGTCCTCAGTCCGAGGGCCGACTATCCTGAAACCGAAGCCCCAATAGCCGAAGCCCCAATAGCCGAAGACCATAAAACCGAAGACCATTTATCCGAAGGCCCTCTAGCCGAAGCCCCAATAGCCGAAGCCCCTCCAACCGAAGCCCCTTTACCCGAAAGCCAAAACCCCAATAGCCGAATGACGAAGCCCCAATAGCCGAAGGCCGAAGCCCCAATAGCCGAAGACCGAAGCCCCAATAGCCGAATGCCGAAGCCCCGAAGGCCGAAGCCCAGTCATCCGAAGGCCGAAGCCCCTTTACCCGAAGCCCCAATACCCGAAGGCCGAAGCCCCAATACCCGATGGCCGAGGCCCCTTTACCCGAAGGCCGAAGCCCCAATAGCCGAATGCCGAAGACCAAAAAACCGAATGCCGAAGCCCCTTTCGCCGAAGGCTCTTTAGCCGAAGCCCCAATACCCGAAGGTTCTTTAGCCGAAGCCCCAATACCCGAAGGTTCTTTAGCCGAAGCCCCAATACCCGAATGCTCTTTAGCCGAAGCCCCAATACCCGAAGGCCGAAGCCCCAATAGCCGATGGCCGAAGCTCCTATGGCCGAAGCTAATCGAAGGCCGAAACCCCAATAGCCGAATGTCGAAGCCCATTCGCCGACGGCTCTTTATCCGAAGCCCCAAAAGCCGGAAACGTAAAACGGAAGTCGATAGTTTTCAGCTACAAAGTTGTGGGAAATCTATTCATCTTTCTAATGAATTAAATAACATCATTCCAGCTGTTATAGTTTTTCAACAGCAATCGAAAAACCAAAACAACTTTTGCGTTTTTGTAATGTGAAATGCACCAAGCTTTTGTATGTTAGATAGCCGACTCTCGACAGCATTAATACAGCCTCCTCCCAAAATTGTGATTGTATTAAACCGTAATACAACTTTTATTTAGTCGCACGCAGTGGCGTTTAGGGGGCTGAAATCTTCCTCAAATTTTTGTAATACATACACACTAGACAAAATTAGATTGTTAATGCAAAAAATAGATTGTTAATGCAAAAAATAGATTGTTTATGCAAAAAATAGATTGTTTATGCAAAAAATAGATTGTTAATGCAAAAAATAGATTTTTAATGCAAAAATAGATTGTTAATGCAAAAAATAGATTGTTAATGTAAAAAATAGATTGTTAATGTAAAAAATAGATTGTTAATGCAAAAAATAGATTGTTAATGCAAAAAATCGCACCTTTTTCGCTCGAATTTGATCTATTTTTTGTTGATTTTGGCCCAAAATATCTAGACGCGTTTTTGAACGAATTTTGTGGTTTTTTAGCAATAAACAAAAATCCCCACGGAGAATGTCTTTCATATTTTGCCACCAAGGCAAGTACATTAAAATGCACAATTTCACTGTGGGGATTTTTGTTATGCCTTATACGACCTGAGCTGGAGACTTTTTTATGTGGCCAGAGTTCAGATTTCAACACAGCACCGTCATGGTGCTGTACAATAATAGTGACAAAACTCGTTAAATCTCACACGTGTATTAATTTACTTGTGGCGACTTAAGTCGACCTTTTGACACGATTCAATAAGGACTACAGTTACTTTTAATATGCATTTGAAAATATGGCTTCGGCCTTCGGGTATTGGGGCTTCGGCTAAAGAGCCTTCGGGTATTGCGGCCTCGGCTAAAGAACCTTCGAGTATTGGGGCTTCGGCTAAAGAGCTTTCGGCTAGAGGGGCTTCGGCATTCGGTTTTTTGGTCTTCGGCATTCGGCTATTGGGGCTTCGGCTTCGGGTAAAGGGACCTCGGCCATCGGGTATTGGGGCTTCGGCCTTCGGGTATTGGGGCTTCGGCTAAAGAGCCTTCGGGTAAAGGGGCTTCGGCCTTCGGATGACTGGGCTTCGGCCTTCGGGGCTTCGGCATTCGGCTATTGGGGCTTCGGCTATTGGGGCTTCGGCTATTGGGGCTTCGGCCTTCGGCTATTGGGGCTTCGGCCTTCGGCTATTGGGGCTTCGGCTTTCGGGTAAAGGGGCTTCGGCTATTGGGGCTTCGGATAAATGGTCTTCGGGTAAAGGGGCTTCGGCCTGCGGGTGAAGGGGCCTCGGCCATAGGGTATTGGGGCTTCGGCCTTCGGGTGAAGGGGCCTCGGCCATAGGGTATTGGGGCTTCGGCCTTCGGCTATTGGGGCCTCGGTCTTCGGCTATTGGGGCTTCGGTTTCAAAATAGTCGGCCCTCGGACTGAGGACCTTCGGCTAAAGGGGCTTCGGCCTACGGGTAAAGTGGCTTCGGCCTTCGGATTCCAGATGTTCGGGCAAAGGGGACATTTTTTAGCCGACTTCGGCCTTCGGCTAAAGGGGCTTCGGCCTTCGGCTATTGGGGCTTCGGCTGGAGGGGCTGTTCGGGTATTTTTCCGGCGTCGGCCATAGGGGCTTCGGCCTTCGGCCATTGGTGCTTCGGGCAAAGGGGATATTTTTCCACTGCCTTCGGCCAGAGGGGCTCCGAGCTTCGGCCATTGGGGCTTCGGCCATCGGCTAAAGGGGCTTCGGTTTTTCCGTCATTGGGATCCGACGTCGGGCAATGGGGATGAGCCCACACTTTATAACTTGAATAAATATGCGTCCTCTGCTCTGGTCTGAAAACTATTCACAGAGTTTTTGTAAAAATGTTTTTGAAATACATTCACTATGCATTTACTATTTACAATCAATACATTTAAGATTCACAAACATTATACAATGTTTGTATTCTAATTACAATTAATGCCTTCTGTAATCTTACAAAAAATAACAGAATTATCCCCCAATTTTGATAAAAATGGGTATTTGTAACATTATCTGCAACATACAGTAAAATTGCTTACGGACGTGGCATCGACTGTAAGCTACTCTGACGACTCTGAGAGAAGTTAGTATAGAGTATAGAGTGTGAAGGTGTGTGTTTTATGGGAGGTGTGCAAGATTATGAAAATCAGGCACATACCGTTCAAGTCAGAAAGACCCATTGGCAATTTGGCACCTGCATCGGGGATGCAGGGCGGGCAGCGAAGCTGCCCGATTTTGGATGCAGGGCAGAAAAACATTTTATCTAGGCCTGGATATAAGTAACGGACTCTCGCTACCTCCGGTAGCGAATTTTCGAGATCACTATGGAGGGCTTGTTCAGTCGAAATGCCAGATGTCATATACTACATATTGAACTATTGCTCTAAGAGTTTCCAGGTCATGTGGTGTTAAATTTCCTATTTGTATATTTGATCTAACCAGTGTAAGCAAGAGCCGAGGGGCACGTACCAGTTTAAGCCCTAACGCGCCCTAACCTACCAGAAACCCTCCCGAACCCGAAAAGTTTAAATCCGAACCCGACCTCATCAAACTCGAACTCGGGATAAGAGGAAAAATATATTCGTGTCGTTGACTACGAAGCTGCATATGTCCATTAAGTAATTCTTAATCCCATCGAAGAGTCTCAATTTTCACTAAAATATTGCAGGAAAATTATGTAAAACTCAACTCAAAGTGGTACAATTCTTGCCCGAACCCGCCCGAACCCGAAACATTCCAAACTTTTGCAGCCCGAAATCGGGTTGGGGCGGGCGGGTAACGAGCTGACCCGGCCGTTTACACCTCTAGTAAGTATGTACTACGTACTTTATTGCATGTAGGTACTATAGGTAGTGTAGATAGGTATTAGTGGATGTACATTTATGATGGTTTCTTACATTATAGCGAAATGATTTTAATTGATGTATGAATTTGTTGTTTCAGTTTCTTTAAATTGCATCGGAAGCTGAATACGATATCGTGTGAGGATGCTTTGCCGGGTGTCTCAGTTATAAAACCCCTTGTTGGAGTGGATCCTAATTTGTCGAGTAACTTGGAGACGTTTTTTACTCTGGTATATCCTAAGCTAGAGTTACTGTTTTGTGTTCAAGATAAAAATGACCCAGCTATAGAAGTTGTTAAAGGACTGAAGGATAAATATCCGCACATTGACGCAAAATTGTTCATAGACAATGCTAAAGTTGGTATAAATCCGAAAATCAACAACATGCAGCCAGCATATACAGCGGCTAAGTATGAGTTGGTTCTAATTTCGGATAGTGGGATTCGAATGAAGGAAGATACATTGATGGACATGGTGTCATTCATGAAAGACAACGTTGGGCTTGTTCACCAAATGCCGTTTACGTGTGATCGAGTTGGCTTTCCTGCGATTGTTGAAAAGGTTTATTTCGGGACTTCTCACGCTCGCATTTACTTGGCAGCGGATTGTATGCGAATAAATTGCCCTACTGGGATGTCGGCGCTAATGAGAAAGAAACTACTAGACGAGGTTGGTGGGATCAAAGCATTTGGCTGTTACCTTGCCGAAGATTACTTCTTTGCAAAATCGATTACCGATAGAGGATGGAAAATTACTATATCTAGTCAGCCGGCTTGGCAAAATTCAGGATTCTGTGATTTAACATCTTTTCAAGCGAGAATTTCAAGATGGGCTAAGCTGAGATTTGCAATGATTCCATTGACAATGCTGGGAGAACCTTTGACGGAGTGTATGCTCTTAGGGATATGCGCTGCTTTCTCAACTCGCATCTTGTTTGGTTGGGACCCGATAGCAGTCTTTCTCGTTCATTTGCTCATATGGTGTATAATTGATTGGATTCTTCTGAGGCGAATACAGGTGAGCCCTTCTTTTACCTATTTTTCATCAACCATTCAACCACCCAATTACCTATCCAATCGCCGCTTTTTTGTAGGAATGCTGACACTGTCAATGCTCAGATCTCCAGCAGCTTTAAATTCAAAATTTATTGAATATGCGGGGTTTCCTAGTCCTAAATATATTGTAAATAGCGAAAGATCGAGAAACTGACAAGCAAATGCCCCGCGCGAGTTGCTTTAGATGCGTTTGCTGATCTGCATGTATCCTTAGTTACTTACTTAGGTACCTTTGATATTGTAAATCCAGCTGATTAGTAACTACACTAATTAGTAATTAGCCGTTGAAAAGAAGTGTCTGTAATTTTATAGTGTGAAAGATTTGAATTTCGAAAATTCAAAATGCACTAAAGAGTAAATTCGCGAATGTAGTTGAGAAGGAATACGCTGACTGTTACACCGCCTAGCCTGGTAGAACTGTAGAACAAATAGTGGTAGGTAATTCATACTACAAGATGACACTTTACTGATTGCTCACTAAAATATACGGAATATACGGCGCTCGAAAAACGTTGCAATGTGTGCCATAGAAAAGCTGAGCTTGAAAAATCAAAGCTTTTGTCTCGCTGCGTGAGTCAGCGGCAATAATTGTGTTACAGTGTTACTGGTTACTCCATAATATATCATGTGAATCTCATGCTTTTTTAAAATTATGGTTGACTATCACAGTTTGGTTTCCAGTTTCCAATTCATTTGCAGCAGCCATTCATAAAACGTAGAAATGTATGTAGATTTGCTGATTTTGGGACGATTTTAATTTTTATTTATTTATTTCAGAATGGAAGTTTACCGTTCACCAAGTTCGAGTTCGTTTTCAGCTGGCTTTTTCGAGAAATGACAGCTCCGCTTCTATTTATTCATTCAGTTTTATCTCCAAATATTCGATGGCGTGAAGGCTACTATAGACTTAAATGGGGCGGAACAGTGGAAGAATGAAGAGAGTAATAATTCAAATAAGAGGTAACAAATAATAATCACCCAATAATTGCGTGCGCCCCATTCCACAGTCTGATCACAAAATCTGTTTCGTCGAAACCATACCAAATTACTGTGTAGTGTATTGCTCCAGTGCTCCTCATGTCTACTGGCTTCGGCGGAATAGTTATATTATTATGATACAAGTACCTACACACTTTATAACTTGAATAAATATGCGTGACATAAATAAATTATAATATAATATTATATTATATACTTTACTACTTAATGTTAAACTAGTAATAGTATGACTACATATTATAAAGTAATAGCAATATTGACTACATATTGTGACGTAATATTAATACTGACTATGAAATGGAGAAAGCTGGATTCCTTTTTATATCACTGTTATCACTAAATCAATCTAATTATTGGATCTGCGATCTATCTCTTTCTTTTTCTGCTGTAGAAATAATCTTCCTCTCACTCTTTCTGTATATTTTGTGCGCTGATACGCCACCAATTTATTATCAAGCCACTACTATACTGGCGACACCAACCATCATGTTATTTATTAGTCGACACCATTCAAAAGGATAGACTAGAATTATTTAGTTAGGCACAAGTAGTACGTACATACACATCACATATATGCATTGTCCGTTGGCAATAATAACACTTAATTAGGAGACAATTAGTAATAGCACAATTGCGTATGAAAAGTGTAGTGTTGCTGTGGTATTGCTGTGGTAGGAAGTTGATAGTTAACTGTACAAGTAATTTGATAACAAAGAACACAGTTCTTCTTAGGGGTACTATAGCTGTTGTTGCAACACATACTTTGTGTATAATGTTCACAAAACTACTACATTCGTATAGTTAGTACGTATTCGTAATATTCGTAAATAATGTTCTTGTTTCCTCTGTCATGTAACTCCTTTCCATTTCCTTTGAATTCTGTTGTAAAAACTTCATATTGTAATATTCTACATATCTTTATGAGTGACTAGTATGTGACATGTGACCCTTCAATACCATAGTCTCAACCTCAACTTCAATCAGTTTTTTGTCTTCTACCTTAAGTTACTTGCCAATATTTATTATTGGTCCAATGATGCAACAACAAGTACTATGTAATGACTCGCTGTTGTGTACTTTGGAAAATTGTTTGCTGTTTTGTGTTGACTGTGTAGGACTAAATATAAACCTCAACGTGTAGTAATAGTGAACATCCATCTTTCAAAAAACAGTACTACACTAGAGGCATTGTAAATTCTTCGTGTATTTGAAGATGTGTAGTTTATATATATATTTATTACAGACAATGTGTACACTCGGACAAAGTAGTCGTATTCAATCCTATACTTACACCTATACAATTTTTACACTTTGACATGGGATATTTCAAAAAGTATTTCTACCTATTTACTCCTAGGTAGAAATCAAGCAGTAAAGAAATAGAGTAGTCAGAATTTAGTAATTTCGCGCGGTAGAAATTACTCATCGAAAATTAAAACGCCCTTAAAATTGTTTGTGTTGAGATCAATATTGAGTTTCCAGAGATTTAAAATGTTCGGATATTTGTGAATAATTAGTATCTTGTTGTTGTAATCGTTTAATTTCTACTGTATACTGGGCTAATTACTTTGGAAATGTCAGAGTTTGAGTTTGGAAATTGTATAGGAACAAAGGTTGGGATATGGATTGGGATTGATAGAATGCCTGGTTGTTTATCATGGCTGCAACATAATATTCAGATAAGAATGCGAAGGCTGGAATGGAACTAATGAAGAGTAGCTACTAAAGAATGCATTATATTATATACATAGTGTATAGTTAGTATGTACAAAGAAGAAAGAGTAGGGAATTAGGATATCGCATGACAAAGAAGAAGTGGTGGGGATGTTGGGTTGAATTTCAGTACGCCGTACTCATTGCTTAATATAATTTGTATCCCGCAAGTCATGTACATAGAAGTGGAAATGTGTGGTGGTCGACAGTGGTCGTATGGTGTGATTGGTGTGCAAGTTGAATTGTCAGACGTCCGTGTAGAGTACGAGGAAGACGATGAGTGAGTCATAAATATCTGCACTCTATAGCCCTAGCAGTAGCAGTAGTTACGTACATTTCATACGTAATTGACGAATGTGATGTTCCAGTTAGAGTAAAGTTATGTAAATGTAAGTGTGGTTTTGTGAGATTACACTAATGAGCTTAGAGCGGACAGCGGACGAGTTGAAGCACAAACTCCAAGTAGACAAAAATATGTTACGTACATTACGTAGTGTAATTCGACTCATCCTTTTTTCAAGCTCCTAATGAATGCAATGTGTTGTGTGTGAGAGAGCAAACACGCTTTGTCACTGATGGCTCATTGTCAGCTAAAACTAGCGAGACAAGTGCTCCTTGCTAGTTTATTGTAGTGCATGATAGTTATGTCCATAGGCCTTAGATGATTAAGAGTGTCGCATAAACACAGTCATATTCTCATGTTCGTTGTAAACGTTTCTACAGCCCGTGAATTGGATTTGTGTACGGGAAATGGTTGTTGTTTTTGTTGGATGTGGCGGTGATGGTGATGGTGAAGGTGAAAGGAACTAATAATTCGTGTATAAATGATGGGCTGCGTAAAGATGTTTGAGTAAGTAGAATTCCGCAGTGCAGTAAAGAAAAAGTGTAATAATAATATAGGAGTTGGTATTGGGAGAAGGCGAAGGCGAAGGGTGAAAGAAAGGTGCACACAAGACACAAGACACAAACAAAATTAAATGATGAGAGTGAGAGAGGGAAAGGAGAAAGG
The DNA here is from genome assembly GCA_034694085.1 of Pogonognathellus longicornis. Lineage (NCBI taxonomy): Eukaryota > Metazoa > Arthropoda > Collembola > Entomobryomorpha > Tomoceridae > Pogonognathellus > Pogonognathellus longicornis. Next base: position 16,628 of record JAQFYB010002136.1, on the reverse strand, counting down.
AGAGAGGGAAATGAGAAAGGAGAGAGGGAAAGGAAAGAAAGTTTTGAGGGAGAGGTTGGTTGGTGGAGACGTTGAAGAAGGTGGAACGATACAAAGGAGGAATTGGTAGAAAGAGAACTGATAAAGATAATTTGGTTATGAATATTATTGTTGGGGATAGCGACTATTATGGTAAGCGGAGTGTATGAAAGGCTACCCTTAGGCAATCCTTAGGAATGACTCAATCAAGGGATGGAGATGGGGTGGAGAAAGTAGAGTGTGGTGACGGGAAAAGGACCTGATTGGTTGATGATGATGGCTGACAGTGATAGAATTGATATTGTGAGTTGGTTTGGACTGCTGCGCTGTGTGTGGCTCGGCTGTGGCTCCATTTGTACTTGTAGTTCTAATTGTAATTCCAATGCTCGTTCCTTGTTTGTCAGTGGTCGCCTTCTCCATTTCGTCCATGTCCATTAACTCATTTGTATTCCATGCTGTGTGGGTGTGCAAATGTGTAGCGTGATCTTTGACCGATTTGTGTCTCATTTGTATTCCCCTTAGTCCTTGGGCAGGCAGCAACATGGGCCGACTGTGCAATTGCAGTACTGCAACTATCTCACTGTTTTCTATCGTTTTCTGTCATCCAACTTCAAATACAAATGTGAATGCACATTTACAATTACTGCATTCATTTACAATTAAGGTGTTGTTATTTTAGTGTGTTGGGTTTTTGTTGTGTTTCTGCCAGTGGAAGTTTAGATTAGGGCCATTAGGGCGGCAGTGCTGGAATCGGTTGATAAGTTTGTTGTTCGTTGCGTCATTATGAGCAAGGGACAAAGTGCGTGGGTGGAAAGTGGAGGAGAGGGAGACGGAAAGAGAAGATTGACAGACAGGCGAGGATGGAGGATGGAACTTGGAGGATGATGAGATGACGATGGGAACAAGGCCTTCTCACTTCATTTTCATCGTCATGGCATGGCTTGGCTCGGCCCCTGGCACTCGTGGCTCATGTCACTTACAAAACTTACAATCTTACAATGTGTTTTTGTTGTTGCACGACCAGACTATTCTTATACTCTTATTCCGTGTGCATATTATTTTGATGCTTTAGCTTTCAAAACGCCGATTGCCTGCCGCAATGGGGTTTATTATTTTTCAACTTCATTTTTCATTTCAATATGAAATTTTGTATTCTAAATATTTAGAATACGCTCTATCAGGGTCTTATGGACCATTTTGGTGAACTATTTTTAGTTTCGAACTTAGAGCCAGGTCAAAGTTCACCAATTATCATGTATAGTTGCATTTTTCTCGCAAACTAAAGGGAAATTCGAAAATATTATAGACCCCAAATATGTTTAGTTTAGTAAGGGGAACATTTTGTATATTTCACTTTTTTCAAAAATTGTCAATTTATGGGAAATCCCCAAAAATGGGGTATAGTAATTTCAAAAAATGACCATGTGCTGCAGCCCATTTCCAAAAAGAAAACTTGGAGTAAGGTTGATTATTAAATTATCTATCAGATGTGCAAATAAAAAATTGGAAATGGGCTGCAGCACATGGTCAAAATTACGATTTTAATAATTTTCCCAAAAAGGCACAAAATAGAGATGGGAATGAGTATCAATGAAAACTAAACAGTAGGTCTAATCAAGGTATATTTTTAACTTTCATTCTCGAATCCCCTTCTATCAAAAACTTGTTTGAAATGAGCGCTTATATTCCAAGTTATGACTCAGTGAAAAACCTTTGAGACTCTCTGGTTTTGCTCTATTACATCAACTTGAAGCATCCTACAACTGCTGGATTTTTATTATATTTATACTATACTGCTACTAGAATATACTAATAGACATTATGAAAATATTACATTATATACAGACACGTAGCCAGGAGGTGCACCATCCAGAATGCACAGAGTATCTCAAAAATTAAATCATTTTACCAAAAAAGTTAAAAAAGTTTATAAAATTTTTGCAAATTTAATGCATTTTTAGTTCGTTTGACCCCTATTATGCACTCATATTTCTAATGTTGCCCGCGAAGAAATCATTTATTGTAAAACAAATATTTGCTCAGGACCCCATCATATACTTCGGGCTGTGCATCTGATTATTCATATTTTTCACCGCCTATTGGGGTTATTATCACTTCCGGTCCAGAGAAAGCTCTAACATAGTATTTTTCATTAGCATCTGAAAGAATGACCGCACAATATTCCCCAGCATGAACATCACTATTTATAATGAACTCATTGGAATAGTTGTACGTTTTTGTGTACTCTAAAGGTTCCTTGTCCTCAAAAAAGTCTTCATTCGGCACCCAAGTCGAATGAATTTCGCCTTCTTCAATCGCGTACAGTTGAAAATGCAGATCCGTGGATTTCAAGACTTTGGAAACACGTCTGTTTCTTAATATGATTGAAAATACAAGTGGGAAACGTTGATCATCTTCTGCATCTTCAGGCTTTAACACAGACACACACATACACTGCAGACTTTCTTCCTCGGATGTAACACGATTTTGAATTTCATCGTCGTCTTGTACTTTTTCACAATTTTCTTCAATTTCATTGTTTTCTTCACAGTTGGCTTTTCTTAACTTTTCGTCATCAATGGGGGACATGAGGGCATTTGCTTCTAAATGTTCGTGGTTGTCATTGGAAATGGAGGAATGTTTGAAGTGCCCGATTTCTATCTGTGTAAAATATTCTATACAATCTTCCCAACTCAACCAAAATTCACCATCGTCATCCAAAACTAATTTAAGCTCTTCCTTTTCTTTCTCACTCATTTTCAGCAACTGCGGAGATGCATCACCCCATTTACCGTTCCATTCATTTTCACCACCATAAGGATTTCGAATTTGCACAATCTGCGTTCCAGTTGAAAGTGTTTCAGCTCGGGACAAGGAATAAGCATGGCCTGGAAACAATCCGCGGTCGTTGAAATTTTTTTTGTCACCGCTAGCAATTGCGATGCCACACAAGCTCCCATTTTGTAGCGATGTTTTGATATGATTGTATAATTTTTCAGTGTCAAATTCTTCAGAGTTATTATCTTTTGGAATGGGAAAAACCTCTGCAATCCCCCCTGTAAAATCCTCGAATGATTCTGCCATCCAACCACCGTCCAATGCTTTGTACGATTTGTGTAGCTTAGCATAAGCCTGAAAATTTTATTTAAATCAGTAAGTTCCAATCTCTAAATCTGCTGTTAAGGCTAAGTGTACACCGTCCATATTTGAAATATTCTCATTGCCCCATTCTCGTTGTGTTTCAACTTACAATTTTTTATGATTTTACTCTATGTCTCATAATGTCCCATGTATTGGTAAATATAATCAGCGCAACATAAATAAAGGCTAGCTTTATGCCACCTGATATTAGGTATACTGTAACTTTACCTTCTCAAGAAGAGCGCTCCAAAATATATTTTCGTATTCGGAATGAGCAAAAATTAATTCTCCCTCATATGTCGGAAGTCGGTCATCAATTACAATGTCGATCCAATTTCCATACTGCCAAAATCGAAAGTGAAATTTGCCGCAATAATTTTTATCTTCAAATTCAATGTTGTCAGTTGGAACCACTTGTTGAAATTTATCTAGATGTTTAGGCAAATTGGCCATTGATGCGAGAAGCCAACAGTCCCCAATGTCTCCTTGCACAACATCAAATTTTCGAGGCTTTCCGTCAATAAATTTGGCAAAAATTCCATCATTGTCGTAATTATATGCCGCGACAATTTCCTTTGGGCGAAGCCAAACGATTTCGTCGGCGTAAAACCGCTTATGCCATGTCAAAAGTGAGTCGTATGAAGCTGGAAACTCTTCGTTATCCTCGAACATTATTTTTCGTCTTTTTAGCTTACACTTGTGCTGAATTAAATCGTACCGTTACTCGTCCAAATGTTCGACCTAACTGTGAACTAGCCCAGATCGATAGTATCACTATATGAAGATAATATAATATTATACAGTTTTTGAAAAAATAGGGGTAAATTTTTTAATTAAAAAAGCAATATTTTATAACAAATTTATTTTCTTGGAAATATCAGTGGATAATTTTTTTCTTTTTATTAATTAGTAATTAACCTGTATTTAAATTTTGTCAAAATTAGTTATCATTATTAATCTCTTAAGCCACTTATTCCTGAATCTTTTTGTACTCACTGTTTATTTAATTAAAAGTACTATATCAATTCGTTGATTTTGTAAGGAATTCAGTTAGTTCAGTGCACAACACAATTGTGGTTTTTTCCAATACAAACTAATTACTCACGCAGGCTCTAAATATGAGCAACCTGTCTTTCATTCACGATATATATACTCCGAATTGCTAAGCGCTGTCATTTTATCGGGACTATTTTTTTTACCTACAATACTCAGAACGTGAGCTTAATATATTATACCTAAAGTGGGTATAATACAAATAATTAATTTAATGACAATTCAACAAGCTAATAAACGAAAGTGTACTTGGTAAAAGTAAAAAGTGCAGCTAATAACTCTAAGACGAGTTAAATGAGACTAAACGGTACCCAAACTGTGTAAAAATAACTAAAAAAAATAATGAAAAAGATGAAACTTATACAGTCAATTATATATTGAAATGTAAATAAGTACCTCACGATAACAAATAAAGTGTTGCAAAGCGTATTCAACATCTTTAGTGTGTCCCACAATTAAATAAACAAACAATGGCGAATTAAGTACATTCATATCCACTTGTGAGTTTAAAATTTTTTATTGCTAATCTGGATAATTGTGTAATAAACACTATTACATTAAATGAGAGGCGTCTTCTGATAATTCTGCCGGGGTTTGGATTATATTTCATTCGTATCACTAATCATTAAAAGTCGATTCACTAACATCAAAATTCAATTAATTGCGACAAAGAACGATACTACTCAATTTCTCCGGCACTTAAGGTGGGAGACAGCTCTAAACTACGTATATAATTTGTGGTTTGACTTATTGACTACTTTAGTATAAAAGAGGGATGTCAAGTGTTTTAGTAATGCTGAATGCATTATTGATTACTCATGTCAGAATAAATTAGTAATAATAATATTATTATAATGGATGAATCATCCTTGAACCGAGAAGATAATTGATAATAATACATTCGTAATGTGGGGATAAAATGTACAATCAAAAATACAAATCCTCGTATATCATGATCCGAATCATAACGGCTAATAATTTAACATCGATGGGTATGCCACGCGAACGCGGAAAAATTACAAAAGCTTAATTGAAATAGATTTGGGGAAATTAGTACCTTTCATTGAGTCCTACAATTGTATAGGCGTGTAGGCGTTACACCCAAATAATGATTATTTAGCAAATACTGATTATAAGGAATACTGTTTTCTTTATTTCTAAAGTATTAATAATTATAAATTAGCAAGGGCGTATTTAGGATCCAATTTGGAAGGGCAATATACCAACATAGTGTACAAAAAATCCAGAAAAATCGGAGTTATTTTAGTGCGAAATCAATCTAAAATGCATCAAATATACGCGTAGCGCAAAACATTTCCGTTTGTTTGCACTTTTTTGGTAAAATAACTTAATTTTTGTAGTTTACGGAGGGGGGGGGCGCAATTGTCACCTTTGCTTTCCTCCTAAGTACAGCCTTGTGAATTATTAGTACATTTATTTTAAAATATTATAATTATTTACCTTTATAGTCTTGTGCACTTTCGAAAAATGCTATTAAATTTTAAGTGTAGAATGCTACGAACTGTAGTTCAAATTGTGAGCAAAAAATTTTTAACGTTTTTTTGGTGAAATTGAAAAAATTATTATGTGTATCTTCTCTTTACCAACTTCTTTTAATTTATAAACGTAACTTGATGACGAACATGTATAATGATTTTAAACTAAGCCAAGGTGTGTTTTATATATTCTTCAAAGTTCAAACAGTGTAATATTAAGCTCGGTCTCCTCACGAGTAGCGAGTGTAGTAGTGTCCTGTGTGTTCGATGTGTGTGTCATGTCGGTGTAATATATTACAAACATACAGAGCAAGCACGCCGTTCCTATCTTGCATTGTTTAGATTAAAAGTATAGATAAATGACGTCAGAGACCAGCCTTAGGTATGTTGCTTTGTGAATAGTGAATAGTGAATACATAACTAACATAACTCAAACGTAATTAACTTTTTTGAACTATTATGGTATTTACCTGGATACTGTGTAACTGCGTACAAAATATGTACATAATTTCTAGTATTAAACATTCCAATCTGAAATATAATTTAATTTGCCTTTATCTCATTATTACCTTACCACATAAATTCATTATTTAGCAAGGTGCGCAAGGTGTAATTAATATTAACATCTCTTACATTATATATGCATTAGTAATTCATTTTCCATGAAACATAGTGCAATTGACACTAAATAAGTGGATTCATGTGAAAAACAAATATTCTGAATTACATTGGAAATAGTGTTTATACGCCTACAGCAATGATCAATTATTGTTTGCTGATAATGATTTCCGACGTGTATTAAAACAGGAAATCCGACGTTGTAATGATGTAATCTATACATAAATTCCTAAAAAACTTTTTTTTTTGCAGAAAGACACTGTATCATGTTTTACAGCCTGAGAGTTGAATCACAATTATTATTAATATTGGAATGTGTTATTATTAAAATAACATTAATATTAAAAAAGTAATTCAATAAATGCTCCAAGTGTATAAAAATGTGAATTTATGTACGTGGTGTAAATCTAACAAAGCTCAAATGCATGAACATCCATGAACTCTACAGATACAATCTCAGTATATGATATGCAACTGAACAAACGTTTAATTTTTCTACCATAATCTTCTTGTTAGTATACCAAGAAGTGTTCAACCAAATAAATTGACGCTTTAATTAATTTGTTTATTATATATACTTTGCATAACAACTGTTTAAGTAGATATTTTATAAAGGTTAATTTAATGTTTCACGTTTAATGTTTAAGTTGAATAATAAATTGTTCGGATTGTTTTTCGATGGTTTAAACGTAGGTACTAAATATATATTTATCCTCAAAATTTACAGTACACTTAATTATAACAGAATTTTAATTTGACTGTTTCAAATTTTTTTATTCCAATTTTGTAATGTGATTATTACTACCGCACACTTTAAAAAATTCAATGGGTATAATCCAAACAATAAACGCAAGGGTTAATCCCCCTACCAACAAATAAAAAGGATACAGAGCGTGGTGAAGTAGTAGCACCTTTGGTTTGTGAACATCCTCTACCCAGGAAACTCGGACATTGGATTAAACACGGGATTATTTAGGGAAGGCAGTTTATAGCTGGGGACAACATTTACATAGGGTAAAAGTTTTGGGGTATAAGTAGGTTTACAAATGGGCTTCCCTATGTAATAATTGCAATGGGAAATAATATAATATCCCAATGTACATATTTATTGGGTATTTATTTATTATTTAGGTTGGGATAATACATAATATCCCAGCCTATTACTAAGAAAAATTCCCAAATTATTTAATACATTAGATTTCCCATAATTATCCCGAGAAAAATACTGTAACATTATTTGACGTCCATTAATCATGCGCCAACAAAGACTCGGGAAATCTTAGGGAAATATAGCGCCCATTTTCTTTGGATAAATCACACCATTTGAAATGTTTAACGGACAAAGCTAACAATCACCAGCAAAATAGAATATTTCTCATTCTCACAGCATTGCTTTACTTTAACAGCGTTTGTAATTATGTTTTCTGTTGTCAAATTTTTGAGTGACAATACAGTTCAACTAATACCATCTAAGTGGCTTAACCAGACCCAAAATAAGTGTAAATGGCCACCGGGACCTGCAAGTAGTCTCATAAGAAACCTAGAGGATGCAAAATCAACTTGGAAGGATTTTGATGTATTCGTCAAAAAAACAACAGGTAATTTTAATTAAAAAATTAAATGTCAGCTTTAACTATCAGTAATTCAACGAAGGAAAAATTGAAAACATTGAACTCAACCTCAATTGTTCAACAGACGATTATAAAAAGGGGAAACATGCAGAAATGAAATATGCAGACCATTCTGATTTTGAAACTACAGATCAAGAGAACTACGGAAAACGAAAAAGGAAATCATTAATTTGTTCTCCGAAGAAAAAATCTCAACGTCAACCCCGTAAACACATGACTGATACTTCAAGTTCTGATGAAGCTTCGTCCTCCATAACATCAAAAGCAAATCATTTGGAATTTGGTGCTGATTACGATCATTTGGTCACAGAAAAAGGTAATCATTTTAAGTTTTAAATGTTTGCCTCATGTTTTGGCTGATTAATAATGTCACTATATACAGCAAAATAAACCTTTAAACTTGTATACATTCATAATTGAAATATTCTATACAGAGTTGAACGGGGCTGCAGAGACCTCCACTTCGAACACTTATCAGAATTTGTCGATTGTGTCCAATCAAATTCCTCCCCATTTATACAGTTATTTACGAACTACAACAAACACTGACGCAAACACTATAGCAGGTTAAATTGTGTAATTTTAATAACAAAATAGAAAAATAGTTTGTGTAGCTGACAAAATCCTTTTTCATGTGTAGGTGGTAGCTCTGATTCTGCATATGACGTATTTACGACATCCAATAATCCAGATACTGACTATATTCAAATTATAGGCAATGCTACACAAAGTCAAAACACTATCACTGACCCAAATTCAACAGGTAATGATATGTAAAATAAGTTAATGGTCAAATGTGCATCCATTTTTTCTTGATGTAAAAATTTTAAAATTATGTAAACAATTCAATTTTGAATATTAATATTCCAGTCTATCGAACTCCTATGATTGGAGAAGCAAGTGAAGGCGAAATCCGTAATGCTAATTTGCAGATCTACTCCAATCAGAATGTTGTGAACACCAGGAATATAGGTAAAATATTCATTATTTTCATCTGAATGGGAGTATAATGATTCATAAATGACCATGTATATACAAATATTATTCTATTCAGCATTTCAAACAAGTGTAATTACAAGTTTGGCAGAATTGAAAACGGACGTGGCTGAAATTTTGAGGAGATTAAGTAGTCATCAGAATGAAGATCGAACAACCAACTTAGAAAAGTTGCCGGTTAATCTGCCTTTAAATTCTAAAGAGGATATATTGAAATTGGAATCTTGGATAGTAATTCCTGAACAGCGTAAAATTTTGGTACTATTTTTTTTGATCGTGCATAGTTTTTGTTAAGTATGAATAACCAGTGTACCTTTGTTATTGTTACCGCATAATTTTAAATCGACTAATTTAGGTAAATATCTGTGCATCGTTTGGTGGGAAAACTATATCGAAAGTTGTTCGCGGTATTCTGAAGAAGGTTTTTTCGCCAAATTTGGCAAAGCAAGTGAACTATGTTGGATCAGACAGCAAAATAGCATTCAAGGATTTAAAATTGAAGTCAATTGTCTTTGGTGAATATTTCCACCGTATCTATTTATATTTTTCGCTCAGCTTTATAATAGTGTTAAAAATGAATCTATTTCTTTAAGACGCAACGGTTATTCAGAGTCCCTGTTTTGCTGCGAAGGATGAAGAAATAAAAGAAGTTGTCAAAAACTGGTTTTACAACTCTAGAGATTTAGAGGGAGGAAGGAAAAAACGACAGAGTCATGGCGTCTTACTGGACAAGGAGAAAATTAATTAAAGCAAAAGTAGCAGAAACACTACAGCGAATTGAATCAACGGCAATAAATAGCAACGTCATTTCTCAAATTAATTTCGACAATGTTCAACGCGGATCAATTTTAACTCTAGCAAGTAACATTTCCTCAAATTGTATAAGTAGTAGAGCCAATTTAGTTAACGAAGATATAGACAATTTAGAATGTCCCATGTGTTTAGAATGTGAAATTATTACACCTCTGTCGGTTGGTAACACTTTTATGAATCAACCATCTATCCCCCACAACCATACAAGCGAACATATCCCACTTTCAACTGCTCTGTCGGAATGGAGCATTCGAAATAATATTACTCATACAGCTACCACCGATTTGCTAACTATTTTAAAACCCTTTGTTGACACTTCAATTAATTTACCTTTGTGTGCAAGAACGTTGCTACAAACTCCTCGTAAAGTATTTACATCTGTTATAGGTGGGGGTAAATTTTATTATTTTGGATTGACACACCAAATCAAAAAAGTAATTTTGCAAGGATTGTTGACTAGCTCATTGCCCATAGTGCAGAATCTGCATAAAAAATATCCAGATTTCACTACCATAACTATAAGTATAAGTATAGATGGAATTCCACTATCTAAGAGCACTAATGTTCAAATGTGGCCCATTTTAGTAAAAATAGATCAGTCTATGATACCTAAACCAATATTAGTAGGACTTTATTGTGGCGAAAGCAAACCATTAAGTATTGAAGAATATTTAGCCCCGTTTATTGACGAATTAAAAACTCTTGAATGGAATGGTCTTTCAATGCAAGGAAAAAAATTTCTGATTCGGATCAGCTGTATAATTGCTGATGCTCCAGCCAGAAGTTTCATCAAAGGAGTGAAGGGTCACACAGCATACCATGGCTGTGAAAGATGTATTGAAGAGGGAGATTGGGATGGCAGGATACTTTATAAAAATATCAATGCAGCATTGAGATCTGATAAAGATTTTAAAATGAAACGCGATACTGATCATCATGTAACTGATTCTCCATTTACAAATTTGGAAATAGGACTGGTATCTCAGGTGGTTTTAGATTACATGCATCTAGTTTGTCTCGGTATTATGAGAAAATTGATGAATTATTGGGTAAGTGGGCCGTTGCATTGTCGATTGCCATCAAAAATGTGTCAAAAGATTTCCAAATATTTAATTTCAATCTCTAAGTGCATGCCGTCTGAATTTGCAAGAAAGCCGAGAACTCTAAGCGATATAAAACGTTATAAGGCTACAGAATTCAGACAGTTTTTGCTGTATACCGGTCCATGTGCTTTGGCAAACATACTTCCTAAAGAACGATACATGCATTTTTTAATTCTTCACTGTGCAATGCGGATATTGCTTTCAAACAGTGCAAGTGAAAGTACATGGAACGAAATTGCAAAAAATTTATTAAGGAAATTTGTTTTGCAAATGCCAGATTTTTATGGTTGCACTTCATTGATTTATAATGTTCACTCTTTAGTACATTTAGCAGATGATGCCATTCATTTCGGTAATCTGGATAGTGTTAGCGCATTCCCGTTTGAGAACTTTTTGCAAAAACTAAAGAAAATGGTTAGGGGGCAAAAGCTTCAACTAGAGCAAGTTGTAAACAGAGTTTTGGAAATAGAAGCAATCTCACCAAATATTACTCAAGCCATTACTACTAAACGTGGACCAGTTGGTGTTAAAGGTGGTACCTGTAGGAAATATTATATTAATAATATCTCTATAAGCGCTAAAAAGGGGGACAATTGTTTCACATTAGGTAATAACAAAGTTATTCGAGTGTATGAAATTAAATTAAAAGATTCACAGTGGTTTGTTGAGTATCGAGAATTTTTGACAATTAAATCTGTGACGAATTACCCAATTGACAGTGCTTTACTAAACATATTTACAGTAGGTCAAACGTTGTCAAACTGTATGTCAATGCCAATTAATTTGCTTCAAACAAAGTGTGTTTTATTACCCTATAATACTGATCCTGAAGTTTGTATGTGCATTCCTTTGTTAAATATTACATAGTTTAAATATGCCGTTAAGCTGTACTTTCTTATCGTATTATTCGTATTATTAGTTTCAGATTATTATTTTATAATTGAAATTTTATACAATTGATTTAATGTAATGTATAATTATTGAACGTGATGTATAAATAAAATGTTAAATTGACGTCACAAATTTCTATTGGGTTGTTTAGAATTATTCCAACTTGGTTTTAGTAGGGAAATGGTTGGGTTTCAAAACATTTTAATATTGGGCGCGGTCTGGGATTATTGTGCTATTAGGGATTGTGTAGGGCGGTAGTTGGGGAAATTGTTTGGGATTCTCGAAACAACCCGAGTCAAATCCCGTTTGGTCGCGATTTGCAAATCCCAATGCTAATATTATTATTTTTCCCTAGGTTAACCTTATTGGTTTACCATTTTCTGTGTCTTCTGGGTAATTGCTTAGAAAATTGGGCATTTGTGCCAACAGATCTTTTGAAGTCCTTTATGGCACCCGAACCAAAGAAATCTATCCATTGCACAATAAACCAATCCCAAATCCCGGATTCCACTAATTGATTTAAAGTAGAAATTGCTGACTCTGCAAAAGGACCGTTGCGGATAAGGAACATTTTATAAAGCGCAAGACAATCCGGTGACATTGTAAAACTATTTGGTGAATGGAATCTTGAAATTACATTTGCGATCAAAGCAGAATTTTCATATTGAGCCACAAATGCCTTTTTGTCATAAACAATGCCTTTAAAATAATCCAGGATTGTTGCATTGCGATGGGTGACTCCATCTCGTACGTTTTTCTCCATTTGTCTCAAAATTGCACTCTGTTTAGAGACATTGTTTTTGTTTTTATCTGCCATATTATAAACATGAAGGAATTCCTCCGCCCATGAAAATAATTTAGAATTGGGTTGATTATAATTGGGTGTAAATATTGTCACATTGTTTTCCAAAAGCTCGTTAAATGTTTTATATTCTACCGCGGGTGAAGGCTTCATCAGAAATCCAATCAGAGTGCTCCGATACGTCTCAGAAATCAAAAGACAGTAAAATAGCCATGTCAATAAAATTATTCTAAACCAAAATTGGTCTCCAGATGGTAATTGGTGACTTTCCATAGTTTGGTCCAACATTGATCTTAACACAGTTTCAAAATATGGCGCCAGGCGAGTTTCGCAATGATTTCTGTGTAATTTACTACCTATCCATAGTGAGAGCGTTACAATAGTAGCACAGAACATTGTAGCAATAACGTTGTGAGGCCTATTGGATCCATAAGGGCCTTCCATGTAAATTCCCCTTCTGAGCTCAGTAAAAAATTCATTCTTATGGGCAACCTTGTTGGTAACGCAGTATATTTCCAGATGTATTTTTGAACTTGAATGGTGTAAGAGTCAATAAACATGTCTGGATTATTACAATTAGCATAACAGGGTTTTAAAGTTACATTCAAGTTCTCAATTATGTATTTCATCGCGTAATTCACAGGATTGAAGGGTTTTCTTTGCAAAAAATCCCTGATTGGAAATTGATTTGTGATCTTCAAATACAATGGAACACGGGGTAATTGGCCGATTTCGAATTCCGCATGTGAAAATTGGTTTTGTTTAGTAATCTGATCAGAATTTTCAATTTCTGGTTTGTGGTAGGACAACTGGTTTGGAACCCAATACGACTTTCCAGGTGAAGAACAATAAACGCACATTGTGTAAAGCATGCCACAATATATCAAGTATAGCTTTTGTATCTTCATTTTGTGCTTAAAGGATTGGTTCAATGGGAAATATTTTAAAATTGAAGGACCAACAGATATATACGCGTTAGATATTTTAATATCCCCCCGATTTTCAAAATTTTTCGCTACGACTTCATTTGAACTGGTTCCAATTAATGCTACAATTGAATTTTGTGAACCAAAGGGAACTGTTTTAATTCTCATCCCTTCTTCGTTGCGATTTTCTATTTTATTCTCAAACGAAATTATTATTTGTATAGTTTGAGAACATTTTTGAAAATTGATGGCTTCAAACAAAGTGAGTAATTTGCTATTTTGTTTCTCTGTTATATTTAGTAGAACTACAATCGCAGTAATATCGAAACAAAACGAAACAATTACATTTTGGAGTAATAAAACGTCATTCTGCGTAATGTGCTCCATTTTTTGAGAAACCGTGTTCAACTCTTCTGAAACCAATGGCTTATTTCTTGCAAAATTAAAAAGAATCAAAGTTGATACTGATGTGGTCAACGTCATAATATTAAAGCTATTTTCATTGATAAACAATCTTTAATTATAATTTCGTTCAAAAGATTTTGTTTTCTCACGAAATAAATATTTTTAATTTATTGTCCATGAATTATTTTGATACAAACTGACCGCTATTGGTACTATTATACTCGAATGTATATAATCGATGTGTATAATAGCTGTAGCTGTATTAAATGAAGATAGTGCAAACTTTTATTTATTTTTATCTTATATTTAAAATAATTCTATGGTAAGGTATGGTAACATTAATTGTCTAGAAGAAACTCTCTTTTTAAATTTCGTCGTAAACTAAACTTTTTCAATGGCATGCAAACTGTCACCGTTTCTATTTAAAATTGATTCTCTTTAGGGTACAAATTTATACACTTCGAATTGATATTAAAAGTAAAACTACCTAATTAATAATTACTATCTAAACTTAATTTTTTCTATTGTTACTATTTATTAACTGCTCTTTCAATATTTTTATTGTCCAGCTTTGGCATTTAAAAAAAATCCAAACTCACAAAACGTTTGAGTTCATCATATTACAGCAAATGGTACAAAACTTGTCAATGTGTATTGTAAAGAAGTTATATGCAGCCCACACACTAAAATGAATAACAATGATAATTTTAGTAAAACGTAAAGCCATTACTTCTTTTGTGACATTTATCGATTTGAATGGGAAACATAGTTTAAATATTTAATTTTTCAAACTATTGTTTGATACAGGTTGTCAGAAATTCAGTTAAGAATAGGCTAGTTTTGTTTGTCAAAATTTACAAGTATATATTTATCTTCTTACCTACTCAAAATTAAATTATTTTACACATAAAATCCATAAAACAATGACGAAGGCGCGGCGAATAAAAATTTGCAATTAATATTTAGCAGGGCTTCGCCGAACCGGCAAAAATGTGACGAAAATGGTATTTATTAGATAAACGTGATTAAGCATCCTTACTGACTGCAAAACCCATTTTCTGTGTATACACCAGTTGGGGCCTCGGCAGGGTTGTTTGGAATCTCCAATACTGTGTACACTGGCTACAATCAAGTCTCTCCCAAAATGAGATTTTTGTCGTAAAAGTAGAAAAATGGTCAAATATTTTGCGCTATTCGGGAATTTGATTTATTGATGTTGATTTTGGGTGTTTGGCACATTTGCTAACTTTTTTTGCACTATGCGAGAACTAGATGTAGATTTTGGCTCCAATTTGACTCATCAAAAGTATGACCTGGATACCTCACTTGTAATAAAAGGATGACACAATTGTTCCATAAAAGCTTTATGTTGCTTTCAACAAATGATCATGCAGGTTAAATAATGGTATTGAAACTAATTAGACCTCAGTAAGCTCTATGATAGCAATGTCACCAGTTAATCATGTTTGACCCTAATTCTCTCTTCGCTTAACTCAAAAATGCGATGGTACGCCAAAAAGCGCAGTCTCAATAACTTGGTGTTACACCCTTGGCACTATCTCATTTCACTGGAGTTACCCATAAGTCACTAACTCATTATCAATTGTTCAGGAGGGCAGAAAATGTAAAACAGAAAAAAATATTAGATTTAATTCAATTTCCTTATACAATTAATGCTTACAAATAATTATATTAATCTTAATGAGAAATTGAATTATAATATTCATGGTACTGATCAGGAATTAATAATTTTAACTCTTGAAGATCTTTCCGCTTGTATACTGTAAAAACTGATATTACCTAATGTTAGTTGTCAACAGTTAACATTATTTGTACAAAGAATAATGAATTTTTAATGACTGTAATTTCCTGAAAAATTAAATATATTTTAGTTATATTAAAATGTATTATTCACTCATAATTTTTTAATTATACCGTGTATTCGGGAAGAAATCTCTACAGCTTCAGACAAATCATCCACAGAATATTTATTTTCGTCCTGTGAACAATTGGATATCGCCAATTTTAAACATTGATGAATGTGATCACTAATAACGATGATATAATAATAATTTACTGAATGCCATAGTTGATTAAAATGCTGATCTTTAATAGCTTATTTCTGATTAGAGGAAAAGCACAGATTCTAAGCATAATTTTGACATTTAATATGGGAGCCAACTCTACTCGTAACTATCTGTATACTTCTGGACATACGAAGAAAAAACGCTCTCTTTCGAATGAGACTATAATCTCATTGTATCCAAAAATGAGTTAGTGCTTTCTACGTAACTCCAGTGAAATGAGATAGTTTATAAGTCAGAAAGTATGTGTCCTAAGTATAAAACAAAATTTTCGAGACAGTGTCTTTGGCGTACCATCGCGTTTTTGAGTTAAGCTAAGTGAGAATTAGGGTCACACATGGAGAAAGGTTGTTCAACCTAAATTCAATCGATCACATTATGGGTTGAATTGGGAAGCTCATTTGATAATTAACTAATTACCATTAAGTAATCGGTGAGGATTAAGGTCTACATACGCCGTGGCGTATTTACGGGACTCAGGTCTCAGATGCTGAAGTACCTCCTCCAATCTCAATCTCAATCTCAAGTTTATTAAAGTGTCTTCATTTAAATCAGTATTACATAATGAATATAAAAACTTTTGGACTATACACCAAAAAAAGTTACATCGCTCTAAAACTGCCAAAAAGCCAGGTTATGTTACCATAAAAG